>JAJEKB010017386.1:0-16815 GCA_022393335.1 Macrotrachela quadricornifera | reverse complement strand
TATCAATCCAAAGGATTGTTTACAATTGGACAATTTATTTTTTTTTTTGGTTTAGTATTCACGATAGTTAGTATTATTACGATATTTTTTCCATTTTTATACAAACAATCGAATAATATTAATATACAAAAGAAAAAACAAACGACATTAAATTTATATGAAACATATATGGCTGTTTTAGAATTATTCAGAAATCAACATGTACGTCAATTTACATTTAGTTTATTCATGTGCCATATTGGACATGGTGCAACGTACTTTATGACAAAGTTAACATTATTAGAGTAAGTCCATCTTTTTGATGATGCACTAATTCTCAATATAATATTTATATAGATATGGTATAACACGTGATACTCTTGCTCTTCTGCATATGCCTTTACTTATGATACATATTGTTATACCCTTATCCTTGAATAAAACACGATGTCCTCTAAAATGGTTTACTAGAGCATATATTTTACATTTATTTGGTACACTTATAATGGGCATCTATATATTCTACACGCCACGAATTGTTCATACAATATATTTTTATCCTTTTCTGATCATCTTACTTTGTATGAATGAAAGTTTTATCTATTTAAAGATATCATCGTGCGTTGGATTTTATGCACGAATCAGTGAACAACGTATCGCTGGAACATATATGACACTATTAGGAACAATTTCAGCTTTAGGTTATAATTTATTTTCAACATTCGGATTTTATTTTGCAAGTTGGTTACCTAAATCATCTGCATATTTTATTGAAGTAGGAGTTTGTTTTATACTTGGTTTAATATGGGCAAGACTTGCCTGGAATGTATTTAAACGTTTAGAAGCATTACCTGTTGAAGAATGGCATTTGAAAGATTCCTCTTCAATAAACTATCATTTAATACAAGAAGAAGCTTTAGCTTAACAATTTACCCTTTCATTAATAATAATAAAACGTGTATATATTTAGAAGAATTCTTCACAAAAAAACTTCAGATTGACAAAATTTAAAATAATATGTAAATTCAACATAATAAGAACAAAAATTAGGCAGAAGTTTAGAGGCGATAGTATTACGAACAGAAATGTGTATTTGTGAGGATGAGAATCGACTATTATCACATCAACAGATGATCGAGATGATTTTGTTTGACTCTTTAAGAACAGATTTTTTTAATAGGAAAAAAGCATTTTTCAACCATTTAATTTTAATTTAAAGTAACTACATAAAAATCTTATGATAATCAAAAAAAAACAATTGTTTTTATAGCCATTTTTTGATTTTAATTCAAAATTAATTAGACAGTTTTGTTCGGCATTAAATTCTCTACCGAATGGAACTATCTGGTAGACTATCAAAATAGATTTTGAGCATGTTCGGTCGTGGTTCTCGTGCAATGACTCATAAGCAAACGAAATGTGAAAATATTGATATATCTGAAATGATAGAAATGAGTTTATAACCAGCGAACTAGCGATTAAGAGGTACTAGATGTATTGTAAAGATACATGTGGTCACAATCGTTATCGAATGAAACAGAAAATATATATATTAATCATGTATTCATATCTTATTTACACATACAAGCTTTTTTTTATATAAAACTGTTTTGTTTTCAATCCTGTTGTAATATCTTTAAGTTTTGCAACATTATATCATGAATGTCGACACATAAGCAATCAATGGCTTGATTACAATAAAAATAACCATTGATTTTTAATATAATTAATATAAGTATAGTAAATAAGAGTTTAACTAGTGACTTCAACTTCTAGCTCTTAAATTGAAGATCAAGATGATCAGTTGTTATATCAGGAGATTTGTCGGACAATTAAATCAATTAAAATGAAACTACCAATTTGACTAATGGATCTTTGCGTTTGGAATAAAAGCTTTGATTCGTCGAAGAGAAGAATGAGGTATAGTAGTATCAACAAAGCGATGACCAATCCAGAACATATCGGAATGAAGTAGTGATAGTTGGAAAATCTAAATAAATGCACCAATGAAAAAAATCAAATGCTTGATAGAGTCATTCATGTTTCAGTTAATGTTTTTCCTTTGCTCGAATTTACAATTTTCGGTAAAGAACCATTTTTAGATTTTTTTGAGTTTGATTTCATGATGCTAAATCTAACTAATGTAATTGAATAAAGTATTTTTTCACTAAGACTCTCCATGAATTCGAAAATTTTATCATTTATAAGCAATATTAGATTTCTAGTACTTAACAGTAATTGTTATAACCTTTACTAATCTGATTGGTCATATTAATATATTCATCTTTCCACTCATTCCCATGGACACTGGAAAGTATTGTTTCATGTTTTAGAAATCAAATATAGTTATGCTATGAAAATATTTGTGTTTAGAAGAACAAGCAGTAGTGTCTTGCATTTTATATTCATTAGATGATCTAAAACACAATGGACAGTTGACGACAGATACTATACATATTCTCTGCTGTTTTTTTTCTTTGATATTGAATAATGAAATTTCCTATTAGCTGCAAGAGGGAACAAACTGATTTAAAATCATGATATCAAATTGTTCTTTCTTGATTAGCCGATAACAATACAAAAATCAAGGTTAGAAGAGTGAAAGTTAAAGTTCATAACCGATGATTTGGATAACTCTAGTTTGAAGAATGTGAAAAGTAAAATAAAACATGATAGAAACAACATCTTTCATTTATTTAAACAATTTGTCCATCAACCTTTTTCCTATTCAGTGCAACTATGTCGATAGAATATCTATTATATCCCAGTGAAAAATATTGACCAAAAATACGGTGTAGAACTCATTTCACTTTGCTTGGAACATTTTTTTTTGGAACGCGTTCGTGGTCATTAATAGCGAGATTCACACTTTCTACAAGAGTCCTCGAAGAGAAGTTTACACTTACTTTGTGAAGATATCTGTTCATTTGATGTCTTTAATGGGAGCATGAATATATTTCTAACAATCCTAATGCCTTGTAACTCAGTTACAGCTAATTAATTTCATATTTAATTTGACATATTGAGTATTAAAAAGAGGGTGGTCAAATGCATTTCTAGCTCATATGTGCTAAAATCTAATTGAGAACAAAAATTGAGTTTTACATTATTGAAGTTTTTTGTTTTTTATTAACTTTTATTTATAATATATAAATTAACAATCTTCTAAAAAAAACTTATTTAAATCTTGGTAATAAATTCTATTTTGATTTGTATTTAATCGATAACAAAGTTCACAAAATCGATAATGTTCAATATCTTCTGGTCGATATAAAACTTGATAAAATCGACGCCATTCATGATATTTACTAAATAATGTTCGATTTCGACCAATTTCATTTAAATATTCTGCAAGTTTTGATATTGATATAAAATCTCCTGTATAAATAAATGAATTTGGTGGAGCAATTCTTTCTAATAATTGTTTATTATTTGGTCCATATACAATTGGAATAATACCATAAGTAAGTGAACGCCAAAATTTTTCTGTTATATAATCTCGACATGATTGTGATTCAAATGCTAAATAAAATTTATTTTTTGAAAGCTCAGATATTTCACATTGAGAATATCGATGACATTCATTTGTTTCATTTTGTAATAAACATTTTCCATAAACTTTTATTGATGGATAATAATAATAAAGTTTTTTATAATAATTAAGACGAGCTTTTGGTTGACAATTACTAACAAACCATATTGCATTAGATTTTCGTTTATTAAATTGTTCATTTATATAAAAATGAAATTCTTTAATAGATAATACTCTTTTACGAAGAATAGTTAAACCATAAGCACCTAGATTTATTTCAGAATTTAAACGATATGATATAGTCCAATTAAATTGATAAGATATTATACGTTTTTCAACACCACCAGGTTCATCATGCCAAAATAACCATATTTGTTCAATATTACGTTCTATTGGTAATTGATTAAAATCAATATCACTTTTATGCATTAATAATACATCTGCAATTTTCGATAAATTTCGATTACATGTATATCTGAATATAAATAAATCAATTTTTATTTATTTTATTTAAACTATATTAAATATGTATAGTGCTTCTATTATATAGAAAAAATCAGCTAAGAATTTCCACTAGGATACTTAGAACTTTTGAATAGATAGATCTAAACTGTGTCAATTTATCTTATAATATTCAGTTAAATACGCTTTCATCTCATGTTTCTGATGTTGAAAACCGTAACAAATCATTTTTATTTCAATATATTTTTGAAACTATTTTGTATTATTTAATAATATGTAATTTTACCTGCAATTTTGATATGAACATTTTTTCCCAAAAATAGATTCTTGTGTTTTTCCACAAAATTTTGGTTTATTAAAAACTGTTGTATATTCAAGAATTATATAATGTAAATTTTTTCTTTTCTTTTCATTTAAAAAATCATTTTTTATAATTATTTTTTGTTTTTTATTTACTGAATATTGATCTTCAATTTTTTTATAATTATCTTTTCGAATAAAATAATCATTTATTGTCCAATTTGATATATACCATGGTGGTGGATATATATGATTATCCAAGAAATTATCATAATATAACATTATATTAAATTTTTTCTTATTGAAATTAAATATTTTTAATGGTATTAACCATAAAAATAAAATATAAATTGTCATAAGAATTATATATACACGAAACAATCGAATACAATAACGTCGTTTCATTAAGAAGGATTTCGACAGAATCAGATGGAAATAGCACTGAAGATTAACATGAAGAGAAGAAAAAAAATGGTAAAATAAAAGATAAGAGTAACGTGCTTTAAAAAAAGAAAGACGATGAGAAATTGTTAAAGAATGGATTGAGGCAATTTCCTTCCGCACTAACGCATAAAGATAATGACGTTTCAGAAACAAGCTTCTTTTTCTTCTCATGTTCTTGCTTTCTCATTTTTCTTTAATGCTCTTTAGTTGAGCATTACTCAAATTGCTTATAACGTCTTTGTAATAGAACGAGTGAGAAACAAGAGAAAATTATCTTTTGAACGTAGTTATTCAACTCGAAGATTATCGACTTTGTGCAAGACTGTATATTAAATGGTTTAATATTAGAATTTGTATATATATCCATGGGATATATAACGAAATAGGAAAAAATTGATGATTATATATAATTCATCAATAATCGTGTTTTGATTAATAATAACAAAAATACGATTGTTTTTATCGTCTTTCATCTCTGTTTTTTGTCATAGAATGAGATAAAATGGTTAAAATTAAACAAAAATTATAAATATTTACTAATTCTTATGCTTGCTATACTATAAACCTATTTTAAACTCGTATTCAAAATTTTGAGTCTTTTAATCCATAATTCCTTTCATATATAGTTACTACTATATTCTACTATGGACGTCAAAATATAATGAACATTGATGTTTTCTGAATATCTCAAGAACAGTAATAGCTACAGACTTGCGGTTTTCACCATTAGAAAGAGGAATGTGGGAGAAATCTGCTGATATCATTACAATTTGCAGAAACACTCATCTAATGGTCACAAAATGTCCGAACATAAGTAGGTCAAAGGGTTATAGGAATTTCTCATTACACGTTGAATTTTGAGAATGAAATTCTTTATAATAGATACTTTTCTTTTTTTCCTGCAAGTTTCAAAGTTATAACTTATATCGTTCAGCTGCTGTACAGTGGACAATAAAACATGGATAATCGTTTAAAACGAATCTTTTTTAATGAAATCATTTCTAAATTTCGTCGCCAAATATGGTTTTGACCCTAATGTATCTAATGGCGCCATCTGTTTGAGAAAAAAGTTTCTTTTTTACAGTTTGACCACTGGTCAACTACAAATGTAAAGCATTTATTTAAATGATCAAACATGCAAATATTTACAATTAGAAAATTTTATTGACTTTTATTTGAACCTAAAAGCAATATTTTAACGAATGATATTTGAAAATTACGAGTTCCAAAAGAATTCATCTTTATACTTCTGATCAGGCTCTTCCAAATAATTATCATTCAGAAGTAAATATCAAAATACAAAAAAAAACTTACTTCCTTTCTGATATTGTCTTTTCAACAATTTTCAGTTGTACAAACGATCAAAAAGCAAACAATAATGAATTGCAAATGGTGCCAAACGATCGATATCCATTTCAGTTTTGTATGACATCTTGCACTTATAATGAATTTTTTCAGAGTTGTACTAATTTTTATATACAGACTGTCGAAGCTCTGCGATGTATATTAGTATGAATGATACAGTAATCAAAAAGAAATAAATGAACAATAGGTTAGAAATAATCAAGAGAAATTGCAAGAAGAGATATTGACAGATATGTGGATATAGTATTATCTTCCTCAAATAATTCAGTCATGTTCTCTTATTTCTACTATAAATTTCTGAAGTTACACATACAGTAATCGTATGTATCGAGTTCAGAAATCAAATTGATGTTCTTGTTTTGTGTCTGAGTGAATTACAAACTAGATAGCATTCGAATTTCACTCAACTACGAAATGCGACATTAAGCACGAAATATCGGTTTTCGATAAATCATGAAAACAAACTTCGAAAGATAGACATTACAATATTCAACCATCATATATATGTCGTAATTTCGCCATATCAAACGAATCTTTTTAATCAATAGTTACATATTGTGAAAAAAAATATGAAGTCAAGATCCATTCTACTTTGTACAGTTTTTATTTTTTTGTAATAATAAAAGATCTCTGATGACTTGTTTGACTCTTTCACATACCACTTAATAGCATTCATTGAACTGTTTATCACATATTCACAATCGTGAGTACAAATTTGACGTTTTCTGTCTGTCCTACTTCACGATGCTTAGAAATAACTAGTAGTACGTTACACTAGTAGGTAAAAGTGTTCTTTTTACATTCGTTTTTTTCATTATTTCTATATTGTAAACATATTTTGCAAATCCAAACCACAATTTTACTGAAGCCAAATCAGTTAGAATATATGGTATATAAATATCCATATTAATTCTCGTAATATGAACAATAAGACTGAAATTAATAGAACAAAACTAAAGCTATTATTCGTATGATTTTAGACCGTGAGACACCTACACATGATTAAAATATGGTGTTTCTGTGGTCATGTGTATCATGCATAACATGTATTGAATCAAATTGATTTTTAATGCTATTAATAACATAACTTCTTGTATTTACATCAGATTTAACAAAACGTTAGTTCAAAAAACGAACTCTCTTGATCTGTTAAAACAAACTAACACACCTTCTACTAAACAGTAGATTATGATGAAAATTAAATATAGAAAATCTATTAAGCATAAAGATCAGTATTTAACATTCATACTAAAAAATTCAATTAGTAAAATAAACAAACATTTTCCCAATAATATAGACTAGTAAAGAATATTATTTCAGTAATATTTGACATTTATTAGCATACATATTTACAATTGATAATGTAATACGTGACAAATTAGATAATATCTTGCCATTTAAACAATTATTTTATGAAAATGTACTATCCTATTTTGAATTAGCCACTCTCACCCTCACGATTTTTTTTAGAAAACAGCAATATTTTTCATTTTAAGAGGTTATTCTTTTTCTTGAAAACACTCTTGAATACATGTTTATCAATAAACTCGTGAAAGTATTAAAGGATTTAAATAAATCTTAAAATAAAATATTTGTCCATTATTCTTTATTAGTTACCTTTTCTTCTTAAAATTGATTCTTATCTATAAATAATCTCAAAATAAAATATTTATCCATCTTTCTTTGTCAATTAACTTTGTTTCTTAAACTTTATTGTTGTCTATAAGTAATCAAAAAAAAAAAATGCGAATATGTTTGTGAATGTATGAAAGGGAGAAAGACATAAATTAAAACTGAATACTAAATAAGAGATGAAGAACAGAAATGTTTTAAAAAAAAGAATTTTGTTTAATCAAATTAAAAATTCAAATTAATGTTGATATGTTGATGCTGTTACATTTCCACCATGTCCAGTCCAATTAGTATGAATCCATTCACCGGGTTTTTCAAGTAATTCATATGTATGTGCACCAAAATAATCACGTTGAGCCTAGAATAATTTAAGGAAAAAATCAAATCACATAGAAATTCTTGATTCATTTTATAATTTTGCTTGTATGAGATCATACTGATTTTTTGTTTGCTAAAAATTTTTGTTTTTTTTTAATTCTCAACATAAAATAAAAAAGAAAAAAAAAATTTTTTTATTTAAATTATACCTGAATAAGATTAGCTGGTAAACGTTTTGAACGATAACCATCATAAAATGCTAATGCTTTAAAATAAAAAAGAAATAAATTAAATTTATATTTTCATATTAAAACAAAAAAATTCAATTTACCAGTGCTAAGACAAGGTATTGGTATACCATAAACAGTTGCTGTTGCTATAACTTTTCTCCAACCTTGTTGGCATTTATTAATAGCATCAGTAAAAAAATTATCCA
Source organism: Macrotrachela quadricornifera (assembly GCA_022393335.1). Lineage (NCBI taxonomy): Eukaryota > Metazoa > Rotifera > Eurotatoria > Philodinida > Philodinidae > Macrotrachela > Macrotrachela quadricornifera. The sequence continues at coordinate 8,347 of JAJEKB010017386.1, read as the reverse complement.
ATAATAAATTTTCTAATGATTCATTTTTATCATATGCTGATTTAATATTTCCCAAAAATACACTTTAATAAAGAAAATTTTATTTAAAGAAAAAAAAAACTTAAACTAAAACAAACCTTCGAATAATACAACCACCACGCCACATAAGTGCAATTGAACCATAATTTAATTTCCATGAATATTGTTTAGCTGCTTCACGCATAAGCATAAAACCTTGAGCATATGATATGATTTTTGATGCATATAATGCTTGACCAAGATATTCAATAAATTGTTTTTTATCACCATCAAAATCTTGAACTTTAGGTCCTTTTAATTGTGCTGATGCACGATTACGTTCATCAATTAATGATGATAAACATCGAGCAAAAACCGATTCACCTTTTTAATATATCTTTTTGTTTTTTTTTCTTTCATTCAAATATAAAATTATCTTACCGATTAATGTTACAGGTACACCATATTCAAGTGCAGCAATACCTGTCCATTTTCCAGTACCTTTCTAAATAATAATAATATTTATTAATAAATAAATAAATAAATCAAAACAAACTTGTCCAGCTGCATCACGAATTGCATCAAGAACATGTTTACCATTTTCTTTATAACGTAATATATCAGCTGTTATTTGAATTAAAAATGAATCTAATGTTCCTTTATTCCATTCATCAAATGTCTAATAAGAAAAACAAAATTAAAAAGATAATTAATTAAATAATAATAATAATAATATATTATACATCCGCAATTTCATCATTAGACATTTTTAAAATATCTTTCATTATGCTATAAATTTCACAAATAAGTTGCATATCACCATATTCAATACCATTGTGAACCATTTTAACAAAATGACCGGAACCTGATGGACCAACCTAGTTTTTTTTATTTTATAAATAAATATTCTAATAAACAATAAATTAATATTTATTTACCCAATCACAACATGGTTGACCATCAGCTTTAGCAGCTATTTCTTGAAATATTGGTTTTATATGTTCCCTATAATAATATTCAATTATTTCATCAATTAAAAACAATAAAATATTCATTTTTTAATTAGACAATCGAAAAAGAATGTTTTTACTAACTTACCATGCTTTATCACTTCCACCGGGCATTAATGATGGACCATAACGAGCTCCATCTTCACCACCTGAAACACCAGTACCAATATAAAGAAAACCTTTCTTTTCCAATTCTTCAGCTCGTCGCTAAAAGAAAAAAAAAGTATCAATTAAGTTTGTTTTTTTTTCTTATACCATTGAATCTTTATAAAGTGAATTTCCACCATCAATAATAATATCACCTTGTTCAAGTAATGGAATCTATTAAATATATATATTTAACAAAAAAAATATTCAATGTAATATAATTAAATTTACTAATGTTTGAATAAAATCATCAACAGCTTTACCAGCTTGAACTAATAACATAACTCGACGAGGTTTTTTAAGTAATTTAATAAGTTCTTCAATTGAATGTGCACCAATTATTTTTGTTCCTTTAGCTTCATTATTTAAAAAATTATCAACTTTTGATACAGTTCGATTGAAACAAGCAACCTAATATAAAAATATATTTTATTTTAAATTGAAATAAATAATTTACTGTAAATTTATGATCGTTCATATTTAAAATAAGATTTTGGCCCATAACAGCCAAACCAATAAGACCAATATCGGCTCTAAAATATAATTTTTTATTAGAGATAATAAAAAAAAATAAAACATACACTTCTTTATTTTTTTCAGCCATTTGTTCAGTATGGTAGAGAAAATAGATCTAAAATCAACTCTAGAAAAAAAAGTTGCAACTATAATGTGACGATGCAAAAATAAAATCTTAGAAATGACTCATAGGAAATACAATCCAATGATTTATAAACGAACAAACGACCGACCGACCTCGAAAACTATAAAAAGAAAGTAATCGATAATCAGGTTTTATATAATCAACCAATAAAAATGATTTATATCATGTTTGTGATTATACAAGATTCTTTTCTAGATGTAATGTGAAGCGAATAGTATCGATTATTTGATCTCGAATAATAGTAAAGCATCAGATGTCACTAGTGTAATCATATTAATTCGAAACTTCGAATATTTGACCTCCTCTTTTAGATAAATATATAAATATTTCAAGTAGATTTTTATTAGAAGTATAATCAGAAAAATGTGGATGATCGAGCGGCATCTGAAGATTTTTCAGATATGATAGAGCGACGTTTTTAATTTTCTTTCTCAGTAGTCAAGCAACAACTGTTACTGAAAGGATAGTATACGATCTAGCTAATTTGTGAAAATACGACTAACTGTTACAGTAAAGAAAAGATTGTTGCAAGTGCTTGTAATATATCTTTATCACATACTATTCATGTATAACTCTATAAGATATAGATGTTACTGAAGATTATTTAGGAGTAATATTTTTAATGCATGTTTTACTTCTATATTAAATTCGTATCATTTTATTCAAAAATTGAACAACAGAAACTTTTTTTCTAGCAATTATATATCCATGAAATTGATTTCAATCTACTTTTTCTTTCTTATCAGTAGAATATGAATAAAACAAAATTATTTAATATACTCATTGATATTTTATTTAATATAAGATTATACATATACAGAAAAGAAAAATTTAGAGAAATAATTAATATATTTTATCGGCATATTTATTAACAGATGGTAAAGTATATGTGTAAATCGCTTCGCCGTTTTTATGTATATGAAAATATCAATTTTAACCGATAATTGTCAGATGTTGTCCCCCCACCAAAGATGTTATTTGATATTACATATACACAAACTATTAAAAAAAAATAAAAAATATATTTGAAAAATACTAAAACAAAATATTTACTTACTCTTCAAAGGCATTATTTAATAAACATATACGTAGGGGTAGGTATAGGCATATCGGTAACCATAATATGGATAACCATAGCCATAGCTGTATGAATATACTAAAAAAAGAAGAATAAAATATATTTTATTAAAAAGTAAATAAATATTATTTTAAGAATTACATACCAATATAAGATTGAGCAACAGCTACAAGAGCAACGATTAAAGCGATGAGGAGTAATAATTGAGCATACATTTTGATTGAAATTCTATTAATAAAATATAATTGATTATAGAAAAATAAATAGAATTACTTACTGAATTGTAAGAGAAGTGATTAGAACGAATGAAGAACGTACGAAGCAATATGAAAATTAAACAGATTTCACTCGCCTTTTATAGGCGAAATATCCCTACCTCGATATGTAAACATTTAACAATGTTATATGAAAAATATGAATACATATAACATCTTTTACCTCGATTATTTCTCCAGGGACATAATATACAAAGATCAAATAATGATTTATTTAGATATTTAATATGATATCACTCTCTCTCTTTGTTTACTTCAGTACATGTCGTAAAATTAAAAGAAAATAAATGCATGTCATTTTAGAAAATAAACTATATGGGTCAATCAAGAACAAGGGACATGCCTAGACATTGTTATTTGTTAAAAAAATTAAATAAAATTTTAAAGGTCAAATTATTTGACCTTATTCTTAATTCAATTAAAAATAAAAATCAATTTGTTTTAATATAATTTGAATTTATTTCGATAGTTTTTTTGATTTTGAATAAATCCCGCTTTAATTTACATTTATATTTCAATACTAATTTTCCAAATCTATTTTTTTCTCATTTCAAATTTCTACATGAATAATCATCAATGTACAAGTCAAAATTCTTTGATTTCTATTCAAAAATGGTTAGTAGAAGGAGGTGATGGTCCATTATCATCAAATTGTATTCCTTCTTCAAAATTTAATCATAATTTACAAGAAAAATCACATTTAAATAAAATAATTAAAAGAAAAAAATTCAATAATCAAAAATATTATCCTAAAACAACATCAATAATTAAATGGTTTTATGAATTTATTAAAAAAATCTTTACAGTTTATGATGAAAATCAACTGAAATATGATAAACAAATACATAATCATACAATTAATGATACAACTATATCGACAATGACATGTTCTATTTGTCAATTTGAAAATATTGATCCAAATATTAACAAGTATATATAACGGATAATCGAAAATTTTTTCATACAAAATTTTGAATATCTTTTAGTTGATTGTACAATGCAAAATTTTCTTCCTAATTTTCGATGAATGAGAACAGTACGATTTTCAGTAGCTGTTGTAAACTCTTTGAGTTTTTCCTATTAAAATATACCAAATGACCATTCTTTATACAATCTTCTATTGGAAGATCTAATTTCATTGATATTTTAAAGTCTTGCTGTAAAACTTTAATCATATCTCTTCTTCATAGTATTCAATCAACATTTAAATCAAGAAAATATAATTCTATTTTACATTCGAAAAATAATCCTAGAATAATGATAACTAGTGCAACAAGTAGTTCCAATTTAAATCCATCACAATCAAATATTTTTCATTCATCAAAATCTACTCAAACTCAACAACAATCAACTGTTTATCCACTCTATTGTTTTTCTATAAAAGATGGACAAATATTCCCACTTACATTATCATCATTTTCATCTCCATTTTATATCAATAGTCAAAAATCAGAATATTGTAGTAAAACAATTCAATTATCAAATACTCCAATAGATTCACCAATAACTTATTCTTCTTCTCATCCAGCTATTGCATCAATTTCATTACAAACTGCTCAAAATCTTCTTGAAGATGATATATTAACAAAAATTCATCGTTCTTCATCATCATTATATGATACACCTATATGTCATTTTGATAAATGTAATTGTTTAATTGAATGTTATCATTCTTTAAATACAAATACAAATGCTCCTGAAATTGTCTTTGCAGAAAGTACATGTCAACTAATTAAACAAGCATGGCTTTCATCAACATCAGATCAACAAGTGAATTTTCAATCATAAAAGAAATATTAACTTATTATTAGATTTTTAAGAAAATAGAATTGATCCATTGAATTGTAATGAAATTCTAAATCATGAAAAAACTATATGAATACCTATCAAATAGTATTTTTCAAGAATACTTTAAGGTTTATTTTATTATGTGACATGTGCTACTATAATATAGAACAAATACATATTTTGCTCAATAATACATAACAGAATCATATATGCTTGTGGTTTTTTAACTTTTTCTCAATGGAAAACTTTAGATTTATTTATCTTTCTTAGGTTATTAATTAATTTTTCTTTATATCAACAAAACATATAAACAGATTATTTTCATGAGACAAATAATCTCAATTGATTTGACCAATATTACCAAAAAATTTAATGTATTAAATAGATGTTCTTTCTATACTAATAGCAACAGATTGAAGGCAAAACATAGAAATAGTTCGCAAAAATCATTAATGAATGAATTTTCGTTTATATGCTACACAGATATTTATGTATTAATCAGTTCTTTTATTTTATTTGTGGATACATGAAGAAATGACATTAATAGAAGAATGAAAATATTTTTCTTTCTGTTTTTATTATAATTAATGATTATGAATATTATTGATAATGTTGTTGAAAAATATGATCATGAAAAATGTGACAACAATATCATTTCATAGCGACTATTTTCGACGTATCATATAGCTCGATTCATACCAATGGTTAAAATTTTATTGACAGTAAAATCAAAACTAATATAACAATTTCTCATCATCTTTTTTTTGGCAGTATTGTCTTTTACTAGCAATAAAAAAATTTTTCATATAACATTAGAAATTTCAAGTGTTATACAAAATGTTATTGGTTCATGAAAAGAAATTAATGCAGTTGCGGATGACATTAACCTCTACAGTTTTGCTAGCGTTAAAGAAATATTGTGATATGTCGATGACATTGTTTGTTTTTCTTTAGGAGAGAAGAATGAAAGAAAACAGAAAAGGACGATATCGGAGCAACTGAATATTCCAAAAACACCATATTTCGAGAAAGAAACATGCGTTTTAAATGAGATATTTAGGTTGCTGTAAATATCAAATTGAAATTCTATAACGAATAAATCCATGGGAATCTGCATTGATCCCTGATTATTTTCCACGAGTTTATTTGACACTTTATCACAACTGATTTTTTTCGTACCTGTGATTCCTCTCGAAGATGTGGAAAAAAATTAGTTTTCATAATGTAAAACAAATTGCTAAACCGTAAACTGATATTTTCAGACAAAACTGGAAGTAACTAAACGATAAAATAGTTGTTTTAATTGAATCAAGTCAAATTACTATCCATTAACTTCAATACATTTGTGTATTTGAATGAACTAGTCATTAAAACAATTGTTGAAGTGGTCTCTTGTCAGATTCAATAGTTTCTTCTAATGCATTCAATATTATGTTGTCGTCGTTGAACTAGACTCTTCATAATTGATTTTTGAGTGTTGCAAATAGAAAGAAGTTATCCGAATTTAGATCTGGAGGATATGGTAGATTTGGATATAATTCATTACGATTATAAGATCTCGAAGACCAATCCTTTCTCTCCATTCTGAAACAGCTTTGAAGACTTAAGACTAGCAAATATTCACATACCAAGTAGCATTTACCGTATCATCTGGTTCGAATCATATATATATATATACTCGATTAAACCAGATTTCATAAACAAAATAGATATCATTCCTTTACCTGAACTTTTGATTTAACGAACTTTAGTTGGTCGTGGATCGATTTTTGACGCCCATACTTTTGATTGTTCCTTTGTTGTTGGATCATAATTAATAGAACCATGCTTCATCACCAATAATGACGTCAAACACACGACGGCATCAACCTTCTTCAAATATCTTTAGTGATTGTTGACAATATTCAATACATAACCATTTTTGATCTTCACTAAATGGATGGAGCATTCATCGAGTACAAACCTTTTGTAATTTCAAATAATCATGCATAATTAAGTTCACTACTGACGAATCAATATCTAGGATATCTTGTATTTGTTTGTAGGTTGAATGAGGATCATTCTTGATTATTGCTCAAACACCATGAATTATTTGTTCAATAAAAGCAGTTCGAAGGCGCCCTGGACTGACAATATCTTCAATAGTGTACCTGACATGTTGACATTCATGAAACCAATTGAGAACTGTGTAATCTGAAAGCGTTTGATCTCCCCATTCTTGAACCAAACGATCATGACTTTCCTTGTATTTAAACTCAATTTTCCGTTCATAGATGATATCATAGTTCTAAATTGCTTCCGTGAACGATTAAAATTCATATTGAAAGTATATCTTAATCAAATCTTTTAAGAGGACTAGGCGAAAAAGCTTTTGGCATACCCTACGTAAATATATATAGTCAACTAAACGACAGTATCCGGCGTTGCTCTGGAAATCTCCATACTGGAAAATTATCATGTCAGAAAACGACAGAAGATGTATGGAAGGCTTGCTTAAGACCTTGTCATCTATTATTACTACATGTCTCGCCGTGCATACACTTATATTGAATTTTAAATCGGATAATTCAGCAAATAGTGCGGAGACGTGACTATCTTTCTCTTAACTCGTGCGTATTGCCATACTTTACACCAATACCCAGTGCAAAAAAAGTGACATGAAGTGGTTGATATTCTAACAATGGCAGCAAGTGCTTTGAAGTTTTTGAAAGATTCGGAAAAATTGCAATGTATCATAATCTATGCTAAATTTCAGCCCAATATCCTCTCGATCTTCCCCAGGATCTAAGAGTGCTATGAAAAGTTTGCCATTGCTAGCTTGTGCGGTGTCCAAATGCCTAAAAACCGGACAGACAGACATAACTTTTCTTTATGTATATAGATTATAAGTCATGGATAATTGAATTTTATCTTACTTGCTGCCTTATTCATTCGATCGAGATTTTCATCCCTATGGTTGCTTTTCATTTTACACATTCTACTCGTTTTCTTTCGATCATCTTAAAAGGTCACCTGACCAATGGCTACAAGCACATGTTTTTATATACTCTCGTTCTTGAATTATTGAGAAAACAATAATACGCACAAATTCTCTGAAAAAGGCATTTACTGGAATAAACCCAATAATAGGAGGAGGCAAACACCCTCTGAAGTGAGAATTTTGGGTAGCAAACTACCGTATAACCTTCCTTTATTCGAATGGGTATTCTGTGCAAAATTTGACAAACATACTTCTTTATATATAGATATAGATAAATGTTAATTATTCAAAACTAGAGAAAATTAATTGCATGACAAAGCTTTTATTGGTGATGGAAGTTTTGTTCATATAGAATTTTTTTGAAATATACATGAAAAGCGAAAGACAACCTTAAAACATATAACCACCAAG
>JAJEKB010017385.1:0-13774 GCA_022393335.1 Macrotrachela quadricornifera | reverse complement strand
AATATACAATGTATATGGCCCACATCAATTATAATCATGTTTGACCTAGGGGTGTTAGTTTAACTTTACTTTAAAGATTAAAGTTTAAAGTACCACTTTAAACTTTAACTCACTTTAAACTTTAACTTTAACTTAACCAAGTAAAGTTAAAGTAGATATGTTGACATAATTTTCGATAATCATTTTATGAGGTTACCTTTAAGTCCTCAAGTCCTACATTGCAGAGTACCCTTACGTCCATAAGTACTATACCATGGGGGTACCCTTGGGTTCTCAACTACTATACCATGGGGGTACCCTTGGGTCCGGATCTGCTATACTATAGAAGTATCCTTAGATCTATAAGTGCTATACTAAGGGGGTACCCTTGGGTCCTGAACTACTATACTAGGAGAGTATCCTTAGTTCCTGAACTTATGGGTAGCACTATTAATTTGCTTTACTTATAACTAAGTACCAATCGTAAATTACTAATCACTGCTTCCGCTTTTCTTTTAGTCAAAAAACGGGCCATTCATATAGCAGAAAATTGTAGGTCGCTAATTTCATGGATAACCGTGGGAGATTCTATGAGAACTTTTATAGAGCACCTTTGATAACCTCAAGTTGGTCCGGACAGCCCTATGCTCCATCCTTATTTTGATGAAGAAGAGACACCTCGAAATTTGATTGGCTGAAATTCTTTTGTAACACTTAATCAAAGTTCGAGGCGTTTTTTCTCAGTCAGGATAAGAACGGAACATAGGGTTGTCCGAGCCGATTTGAGGTTATCAAAGGTGCTGTACAAAAGTCCTCATAGAATCTCCCTCGGTTATCCATGAAATAAGCGAGTTACAATTTCCTGCAATCTGATTGGTTATACGAAAAAAGAATATTAGCCAATCAGATTTCGAGGCGTTTTTTTTCCATGAAGATAGGAATGGAGCATAAGGTTGTTCGGGCCAATTTGAGGTTATCAAGGGTGCTCTACAAAAGTTCTCATAGAATCTCTCTCGGTTATCCATGAAATAAGCGAGTTACAATTTCCTGCAATCTGATTGGCCAGTTTTCCGACAATGAGAAAAGCGAAAATGCCATTCCTAGTCTTAATATAATACTTGCGGACCGAAGGATACTCCCAATATATAGTAATTGAGGACTTAAGGGTACCCTCATAATATGATTAATTAAGATTATGTCAACATCTCTACTTTAACTTTATTGGTTAAGTTAAAGTTTAAAGTTTTACTTTAAATTTTACACTTTCTTAAAGTGTTTTTAAAGTTAAAGTAACACCCCTAGTTTGACCTGAGGGTGCCTTTATTGTGGACTTAATATCTCAAGAAAAGAAAGGTTTTAGAAGCTGAAATTTTTACCACTTTCATAACGCACTTAGGGCTACATACTGACACAATTTCATTGAAATTTAAGACATAGATTGAGCAGTGGTATTGGGAAATGTATAGTCTGCTTCGTGCATTGACTCCTAGAGGAATCTTACCTAGAACTTATTGGAGGCAGGCTACGTAGTCTCATCAATATCCCTAATAACAACGGATGCATCAAAATTGCAGTATGACTTTGTATAAGAGAAACTAATAGCATTTTCGATAGTCTGATCGACTGGGAACGTTTGTCACGACTTTATTTTGTACTGCGTGAAACGTTAGTTTTTGTGACCGGAGTATCTACCAAGTAATTGAAAAAAACGTTGTCTTTTTTTCATTTATGGCTTTCACAGACCGATAAACTAAAGTATGCTAATCACGAATATCGAATATCACATTTTCCCCAATATTAGCCGAATAATAAGATATCTTCGGCATATTTAAAACAGAGAAAAGCCAGTTTTGGCCGAAAAACGTATTAATGTTCATTTGTGATGCATTGATATGAGGCTCATCTAATACAGAATTTTATTGTCTATCAGAATATATAAGACGGTTTCGAAGATAGAAATTTTTAACCATAACTCATTGATGAATACTACCCTGATTGGGGCCCCATTGTAATATGTAGTGTTTCCTTTACAACACTCATTCAATGAGAATTTTACATACAAAGGGTAACTTGATGAGCTCTTTTGAATGGAATTATTTTTAACACTATTGAAACTGTTTTTGGACCATTTGGATAGATGGCCTGGGGAAAGGAGGGTGTGCGTATAGCGACTAGCTAAACTATGGTTATCATAGTTAAAATAGTTCCCTTAGAAAGAGCTCATCAAGCTACTAGTGCTGTGTAAAAAATCAGTGATTTAGTGGTTGTAACAAAAAATAGATGGTTTACGGGATTGTTGATTGATAACAAGACGTGGTCGTTGTTTGAGTAAGTCGCTGTCGAGCTTGTTCACCGTTGTTATCGTACAAATCTACTTTCGTTACTTGTAAGAGGACTTTTATTTCAACATTGTTCTTTTCTTCTCACACAAGTTTTATTGCGAAGCTACTTTTTCCTCTCTCATTCAAACACTCACTGCTATATATATATCACTTGTTCGTAAGGGATTTGGTTTACATCATCCGTGTGATATCATATAAGTATGATAACGGTGAAGGTGAGCACTACGTTGACATAATATCGCATGTAATCCCATCCGATGATGATATTACCTGCGCTATTATTTAAGTCCGACATCGGTGAAGGCTCTCATTACGTATATGTTATATCACATACGAGTTACTTTTGTACTATCATGTAAGGATGATATCGGTTAAGGTTGATTCTATATGACTATGATGTCATGCAGAGATGATAACGTGTAATGATGATCTCAGTATCGCTCATTCTTAAGCGATCTGTGTGATTATCAGCACAGTGGTGCAAAAGAAACTATATATTCTAATAGGATTCTGATCAGGGATAATATCACCATGTATGCATTTTAAAATATTCTTATTTCCAAAATCTTCTGATATATTCTGGTAGAGGAAAAATTCTGCATATAATGAGCCTAGTAACAACGAACTACATACGAGCATTAATGTTCTTTTAAACCTCAAACTGATTTTTTTCGCACCCTCACCCAATGCCGAAGATATCCATCATTACTCGACTAATACAGAAAAAAATACAATATGCGTGATTCGCAAACTTTACTCTACCGATTCGTAAATACCATAAATGAAAAAAAACGTTAAAAGGTTTTTCGAATATCTGGGCGTACCCCAGGCTTAAACAATTGATTTCTATGAAACACAAAATAAATTCTGGAAAACTCCGAGTTAATCGGACTATTAAGAGAGAGTCCATAGGAATATCGAACAACCGTCAACAGAACCATACTCTCAAAAAAATTTGTTCCTTATTTTTTCAGTGCAAACAAGAGAGGATCATCAAGAATCTCTAAAACCAAATTTCTAGCTGATTCTAGCTTATCTTCGAAAAGTTACACGGTAAATATTGAAGAAGACTAAAAGGACCTTCTTGAACAGAAAGATTTTTTTACAAACTAAAATTGGTTGATTAGTATTTGATCATTTTCTACATTATAATGCAATAAAGCCTATTTGAGTCATACTTCATCTGATAGAGCAAATTTCGCTCTACAAAACTGCTTATATGACCTTTGGTTACGACCTTCGTTATATAGATACTCAGGACTCAACTCTAGACCACTCACTGAGTTTTTTTCAATTTTCTGCTTCGTTTTTGTGGAACTCACATATGAAAAATGTGATTGTAAGTTTTAAATCGATGTTTTGCGGCTGCCCCCCCCCCCTCCCACTTCCTCCACCCCTCCTCCTTACAGACATCCCCCATCACAAGCACCTCTCCATTACAAACAGGCACGATACAGAGATTGGTTCCTATGTTTATTTAGCTAGGGCCCAATTGTTTAAAGATATGTGAGTTCCACATTTTAGTCCCAAAGGGTCTGCGCTGACACGCTTTTTTTATTGCAAGCTGTATTTCTCTGTTAATTTTCGCGGGATCAGAAATTTCTTTATGGATATGGATATAACAGAAAAAGGGCTATCCAGTGAGTATAAAATAGTGGACCCCAAAGTATCAACTAGCTTTCATCTCGGCCATACAAGATATTCTACCATTATACTAATAATCATATTTTTCATTATTTCCGTGGAATTTCTTCTGCTGATTCTTGTTCTGAGTTTATTTAGTCTTCAAACTCATTTTGTATTCATTATTAGCATTCAAAATTGCACCAGAAACACTCTTTTCAGACACCCTAAAGCTATCTTTGTTGATTAAATAGTAGTTTTCATCATGTATAAAATCATTTTAAGAAATAGTCAATACTAGGCACGCACAAATTCCAACTCTAGCTAACTCTAATTCTAAAGTTGGAATTGGAGTTGACTGAAATTGATCTGACTTATCTAAACATGATTATGATGGAACACTCCCAAGGTAGCGACAACCAGATTAGATCAAATATCTCAGGCTGCTTCTTTAAATTTTTAAGACTAAAGAAAGGAGATGGCTGTAATTGCTTCAGTCCTATTTGGGGGTAGTCCTGAAGACTTTTTGAGTCCACCTAGCAAAGCTACCGAGAACTTTTTGAGCTCTACTTAAGAATGCTATGTAGGACCCTTTGGGACCTATCTGGAGATTAGAACTTTTTGAGCTCTACCTTGGGATACTATGTAGAATTGCTTCGTCCCTATCTAGGGATGCGATCTAGGACTTTTTACGACTTACGCTGGCATGATAACTAAAACCCTTTCGGGTAGGCTGGTGATGGTATCAAGCAGGAGCATAGCTAGGAATTTGCTAAGGCGAATGAGCAGGGTTCAACAGGAAGGACCAACAATGGTAAAAAAAATTTCGCTTCACAAAAACGCATCTCCCCATTTCTAGTCCACAATATTTTTGGTCGAAATGCAAAACTAATCCCCTTTATCCCTCGATTATGCGATTGGTACTTAGGACTTTTTAGGTTCTACCTAGGGAGGCTGTGTAGACCTTTTTTGAGCCTTATCTAGAGACGCCATCTATAACGTTTTGGATCCTATATGAAGGTAGTACCAAGACGCTTTTGGTTCCTACCTTGAGATGCTGTCTAGAACTTTTTAGAATACACCGACGCGTGATACCTCCAACTGTTTGATACTTAGCTGTGGGTGGCACCTATAACTTTTGGGGCCCAATCTCGAGGTGCTATAATACCCCCATGGAGCTGAACTCAGACAGGACCCCGTAACACTAGATGCAGGGTATAAAAGGTTTTACATATTCCTAGGTAGCCTCCGTAAAATTCTAGGTAGGATGTACCAAAAGCAAAAAAAAGAAGCAAAAAATAATAGATTATGTTCAATCATACATCATTCAATAGAGCTAATCGAGTTGAACAAGAATATCACCTTTTTGTCTACTTTTTATCAAGTTTTGGACAAAAAATATTTGAAATACAAATAGCATGAGAAAAAGTCGAATTTTGATCGTTAATAAGAGAATCGAAGTTTTTCCCATTTTACGTAGGTTTCAGCTTTCCGAAACTAGTTTATTCAGACTCAGCATCTAAAAGCAAGTATACCTATGTATGTTTGACAATGTTTCCTCATCATTGCCCCTCTCAGTAAAAGAGGGCATGGTAAATTCCTCTTCCCAGGAAATTCAAAATTTACCATTTCCTATCATATTCCATAAACAGCAGAAATACATATGAGAAGTATATTCCACGTTTCCATTCTGATCAGTTGAAAGGATGCCTTCTATTTCGAAAACACTTTGTGAATACATCCAACAATATAGCGTAGGGTGATGTGCATTTATGAAATTCAGTTGGTATGGATGATAATAAATATAAATGATGTAGTTTCATTTTGGGATGGGTTGGGTAGAGATGTGTTGGAATGGGTTGGGTTGGGAAATTCATTTTTATATAGATGATAATAAATATAAATGATATAGTTTCATTTTGGGATGGCTTGGGCTTAGTCTGTAAAGTTATTTGTATATACTTATATATGTATACGAGATGTAGAAATGAATTAATTACATCCATGCTGACTTTGAACTGAATGAAAAATGATCTTCTGACGTAATACAAAGTATCGCTGACAGTAGTGGAGATTTGTTTAAGTTTCCGGTGATTCTAAATTATCTAAAGGTATTGTGTACAATAATGCATACTCGATCAAATTATACATGAATGCTCGTTATGGCACCGATAACTTCAAATCCACTTCTATTAGTGACCACTTATTTCACAACGTTCATTTCGTAATAGACGCATTTCATGAACAGAACCATACTCGACATATGTGTAACAACGAGATGAGAGCGTCTCATCCACCTCATAACAATATGTTCAACTGTGTTAACAGCCAAATTGCTGAACAAACCTTTTCAACAATCAGTCATTATAAAAACCATTGGTCAAATTATTCTTATCAGAAAAGCTATATTCATTTTATTCTTTCCTTTCATTTGTACAACTGCGAACTAATTGAAGTTTTATTTTAAATATATATAAAAGTTATGAAGAGATGATAAATTTTAGTATGAGATATTCTAAATGTATAGTCAAAATTTTTCTAGACAATACAATGAATATCATCCTAGATAATCGGCAGAAAACTATACATACATATTAATTCTATACAAGAAGGAATTTCTTAGCCGAATTAAAGTCGAAAGTATATCGTTCATATATATATATATAAGTGAATTTCGCAACCCAACCCAACCCAAGATGAAACTATATCGCTTATTTCATATATCAACCATATATGAGTGAATTTCCCAATCCAATCCACTCAAATTCAGACAGTGTCTTTCATTCATATATTGTTTCATACAATAAATTGTTTGTACTCATTAAGGAATCCATCGAATAGAATTTCTCGGGAATTTCTTTACAGTCGTTTTATTTGAATTTCCTGGGAATAGGAACTTATCATGCCATGCAGTAAAATGCAATAGCCTCATATACAGACAAATTGACATTCTGTTCTTCCAAATGCATCAACTTCTTTCAGCTAAGTGCTTTTCACGATGTTCATACATCACTCAAATTATCATCCCATAGAAAACAAAATTACGCATTACTTTTGTGAAATATTGCTTCATTGTCGAGAAAATCAAAGTTTTCAACAGACTTGTCAAATGCTACACAAAAATTGATCCGTAATTGGGAATTTTGCACTTTGTAATTTTAGTTATGAGCAAAATGCATGTGATAGTCAGAATCAGTATAGAAAACTGACTCGAACAGTATATGCTTTAGTGAAAAATACATTAAATCATGAAAACACCCCTAATCCCCTTCAAGTCTTTTTTTCTCAAAATTTTGTTGGTGAGTGAGTAAGAATGTTTTGTGATTTAATATATTTTTCACTAAAGCATATACTGTTCGAGTCAGTTTTCTATACTGATTCTGACTATCACATGCATTTTGCTCATAACTAAAATTACAAAGTGCAAAATTCCCAATTACGGATCAATTTTTGTGTAGCATTTGACAAGTCTGTTGAAAACTTTGATTTTCTCGACAATGAAGCAATATTTCACAAAAGTAATGCGTAATTTTGTTTTCTATGGGATGATAATTTGAGTGATGTATGAACATCGTGAAAAGCACTTAGCCGAAAGAAGTTGATGCATTTGGAAGAACAGAATGTCAATTTGTCTGTATATGAGCCTATTGCATTTTACTGAGAGGAGCAATGATGAGGAAACATTGTCAAACATACATAGGTATACTTGCTTTTAGATGCTGAGTCTGAATAAACTAGTTTCGGAAAGCTGAAACCTACGTAAAATGGGAAAAACTTCGATTTTCTTATTAACGATCAAAATTCGACTTTTTCTCATACTATTTGTATTTCAAATATTTTTTGTCCAAAACTTGATAAAAAGTAGACAAAAAGGTGATATTCTTGTTCAACTCGATTAGCTCTATTGAGTGATGTATGATTGAACATGATCTATTTTTTTGCTTTTGATGCACTTTATCATATCGAGACAGGCCTGAAAGATTCTATACAGTACTCCTGGGTAGAATACGGCGGTTCCAAAAATTGCTCGGAACCGGAACCGCGGTTCCGATCAGTAGAAATTAAAGAAAAAGCGGTTCCGATCAGTAGAAATTAAAGAAAAAGCGGTTCCGATTCGGTTCCAGTTCCACAAAACTGAGAAAAATCGGTTCCGATTCCAAAAGGACGGTTCCGATTCGTTTTTCGGTTCCAGTTTTTTGGGAACCGTTGTACCCTACCCCTGGGTACGCCCCCAAATTCCAGATGCCCCTTCTAGGTAGAACCCAAAAACTTATAGGGACTATTCTCACATAGAATCCAAAGTATTATAGGAGTTACACCTAGGTTATCAGCAGCGAAGCCATCAAGCTTGGTTAGGCTCGAGCTTTTGCTGAATTGAAAAACCAAAGACTTGGAGAGGCTGAATTTAGTCTGTTTTTGCAAGAGTCTTGAACAACATGATAAATAACTGAATAAATAGTTTCTTTTCAGAAAGTATTGCAATATACCTGCCTTCAACACCAATTAGTACTACGAATGATAAGCGATACTCATCGTTATTTTGAAAAACAGCACAAATCATGAATAAAAGAATAAAATTCAACGATTTTTTTTTAATATCTGCAACCTCAAATACAGATGTGACGGTGACGATGGTCCACCGATACACCCTTCGTCGGTGCACCGTCACCGGCGCGCTCCTAGCCTCAAACAGCTACGATAGAAAAAGGTAAATACGTTGATGCGTAGAAGTGCACATTTTAACTCACTAAAAACACTTTCTTCCAAGATAAATAAATATGAAAGTATCTAATCTGATAAATTTATCTTTTTCATCAAATAAAATGTTTTTGGGAGTTAAAATGTGCATCTTTTATACGTAGAACGTAGAATTTTCTTTATGTATCCAACTGCGTAAATTCGTACAAAATGTTAGAAAGTTTTGTAGTACCACAATTTTAAGAAGGTAAACAAATCTTTTTTAAAGTCTTCTAATCCCTAATTTTTCATTAAACAGTATTATTCACGTTTTGCTAGTCTTCTATATACCAAATTAAAGTTTTCTTTGACTAATTATTAGCTTCCTTGTGGTAGAGACAACACTATTTTTCGCCGAAAAGCGGCCAAAAACGAGTGATGATTTCAATTATTCTCTCTGACACTCTCATTGTAAAGTCTCTGTTTGTCATAAAACTAAGAGAAATCTTATTAACAATCCTCTATAGATGCTCCTAGGAAAAACTTAAAAGTTCTAAACGTCATCGACGAGCTTTATTCAGAAAGGCGTGTTGGCCACGTATATATTTGAAAAATGACCATATGCTATCAGCTTTGTTGATAAAAACCGCCTCTTCTCTTTTTCTATCACTTTTCATCCTTCTCTGTCGGGTCGCTAGCAGACAATCTAGAAAACTACTTTCGATCTGTACCGCAGTAAATAAGTAAAAGTACAAATTAAATGAATATTTATTCTTGTTAAAACGCTAGAATATCCAGTAGTGTAGAACTCGTTAATTCGGTACTACTTAACACAGTCACGAACATACGAATTAAGCAAGAGACGAAGCTACCAATTTATAAAGATCCTCACTCTCACTCTCACCCTCAACACCCCACCCTCACCCTCAATGAGCTAGAGAAAAATCGATGCCAACAAAATTTTTTGCGAAAATCGACTTAAATCGGCACCCCCTGATAAACCATTAAATGAACGGGTAATGCAACGCGTAAATTGCTATAAACAGAGAATTCTGTTGGTTGCTGAAAAACACGAGCATCTGTTCTCCATTGTAATTAACGATATGAATTCAGTATGTTGGCATTCTCAAATCGAATTGATCCGTTTTCCCTTATAAAATCTGGTCGAATCTTGGAGAACATATAAAAATCGAATGAAATTGCTAAAACCGAAGCGAAAATACGCATGCCAAAATTTTCGACCAACACTCTAGCCTCAGTCGAATGATTTCATAATGACTGCATAAGATCGTGTGAAACCATTAAAGTTGGCTAAATCTAGACAATGTCTTGATTTTAATTGTTTTTGTGTGAAAAGACAATGAATAAGAAAACTGTAACGCCAATATCTCTTCTTGAATGAGGTTGGATATGATCTAAATCAATTTTTGTCTATATTTCAGTAAAAAATTAACTTAAGTCGACATTCCTCGTAAATGAGCAATATTAATTTTGCTTTTCTTTTAATGACAGTTATAAGTACAGGACAACGACCTTTAGAAGAAAACACAAGTAGCTGATCAATAAATCTTTCATAGAGAACGTAACAAGAAAGGAAAATACTAACTTCGTAAATTCGTAAATTCGTAAATTCGTAGCAAAGTTCGTAAATTTGTAAACTCGTAAATTCGTAGCAAAATTCGTAAGTTCGTAAATTCGTAGCAAAATTCGTAAGTTCGTAAATTCATTAATTCGTAAGTTCGTAACGAATTAACGAGTTAGACATGTATGTTCTCATATTGGCTTGATGGAGATAAATGTTTAAAAAAAGCAGTAAGAAAGTTGGAATGAAAGAGAAAACTAATATATGCAGTTCAATGGAGAATCACTTGCTCTACAAAGTGGTATAATTAATTTTTTCCCCGGATATGATTTTGAAAGCAGTGGTCGCCGAAATCATATTATCTGGCAAATTTTCAGATTTCTTTGACATTTTAACCATGAAAAGTCAGTTCCAATCCAAAATAAACATGATATTCGGAATCAGCATAAAAAATTCCATCGATAACTTTTATTTTATCAAAATATTTTTTCTACCAAAATTTGACCCGTACTCCCCCCTCAGCATTGTTTATTCGAATTTTATCCTGAGGTACCCTACGGGTCAAATTTTGGTAGAAAAAATATTTTGATAAAATAAAAGTTATCGATGGAATTTTTTATGCTGATTCCGAATATCATGTTTATTTTGGATTGGAACTGACTTTTCATGGTTAAAATGTCAAAGAAATCTGAAAATTTGCCAGATAATATGATTTCGGCGACCACTGCTTTCAAAATCATATCCGGGGAAAAAATTAATTATACCACTTTGTAGAGCAAGTGATTCTCCATTGAACTGCATATATTAGTTTTCTCTTTCATTCCAACTTTCTTACTGCTTTTTTTAAACATTTATCTTCATCAAGCCAATACGAGAATGACACAAAAATCCATGAAATTTTTTTTGATTTCGGTAGACTCTGATGCAGCTTCTCACGAGGAATCAGAATATCATATTGGTTTTGTAATTTAAGCAAGTTATCGTAGAGCATTATCAAATTTTTGATGAAAAGGTGCTTAAAAAATTGCAAAAATTACAAAAATACTTCGATAGTATTTGGCATATTTCTCAGCAAAGACAAAGGCAAGACCCAAACTATTTATTACGAAAATGATCAGCACAAAAAGCCCTACAAACCCTGAACGTTTGATCAAATTAAAAAAAAAATTTCTGTAAGGATCAGTTGGTTCCTGGTGGATACACCCGTATACATATACACCAGCGGCGGTACCCGATGAAAAGAGAATATGGTTAAAGTTTTGCATTTTCCACCCGACTGTTTCTGCTGTACATAACACACCTTTTACAGGGCTGTTCCCCGCTGTGGGTGAGCTATCTGCAACAGAAATTTTCTCGTCACACCTGAAACCGCTAGGACAGGACTTTTACCGATATGCGTTAGGTATCTTTAACTGGATCGTTCCTACTATACGTTAGGCAAGGGGATAAGTGCTGGCATCCAGCACCCTAGCACCTCAACACCTGATCAGCACTTGTGGGTGCTGTGAAACTTATAAAACTAGAACATAAATATTAATTCGCTTGACTGTAGTCAGGGTCTAAATCCCGTAATTGACGATGTGCTTGTGAGTTTGTTTGTTCAAGTGCAGCGCAGTTGTTCGGTGCTATGTCCGAGCACAAAAAACCTTTGATGGCACCCTTAGGTCTTCAAGTACTATATATTAGGGGTACTCATAGGTTCTCAAGTACTATAGTTCAGGTACTGAGAAGGTGCTCAGGATTGGGTAGGTGCTGGGCGATACCGAAGTGCTAAGATGCTAATTGATTTTTTTGTACACTACACAAACTAAACCACTACATTGTGATTGATTAAGAGTGCTTGTTATCAAATTCATTATTGTACTTCAATATTAGCGAACTTTTGAAGTATCCAATCAGAAATTTATCCATTTCATAAAACTATCTAATTCTAATTCAATTTTCTTACTTAAAATGAACTGATTTTTGTGCTGTTTTTCTGGTATAAAAAAGAGGAAGTTCCGTTATATATCGTACATATACTTTAAAAATTCTTATTTATTCCAGGGAATGAAATGCTTCTTTTTATATTACTGAAAGATGACGTATTATCAGTAATATAGCCGTATTCTTGTTTGTCCCTTGATATGCTTTGATGACAAAGTTATTTGTCTATATATTGTTCAGCGTCTGTGTGTCTGTATGTTTCTTTGTGCCAGATGAAAGGTTAAATCAGACTATTTGGGGAAGGCTATAAGGGATATTATAATGGAATACCCATAGGTTCTCAAGGGCCATTATATGAAGGTACCCTTAGATCTCGAAGGCCTACTATATGAAGATATTCGTGAGTCCTCAAGGGTTATTATATAGAGTTTGGAAAGTGACATTTCTACCTATCGTCATTGGGACAACTGACGAAATACTCTCGAACTTTAGAAGTCAAATTCAAGAAAGGCTGGGTTTGAGCTGGAAAGCCTCCTTAAATTTAATCAAGCGTCTTCAGCAGAATGTAGTTTTGGATGCGAGTCGAATAGTACGAAGCTACCTGAGTATCTACGCAGCTGCGAACCTGCCTACTATAACATGTGACTGGTTAACCTAATGACCATTCTTTACTGCTCTTATCAATTCTCATGTTCACATTTTTATTTTTTCGAACATGTTATAGTCATTGGTTTTTCAATCGATGATCTTTCTGTGAAAGCGGCTCTACGGAATTGGAGGACCAAAAAGAGTTGAGATCATTCTGGTAATGGAGTGGCGGTCCTGTTGGTAACCATCTGATTTGGTGACCAACTCAGTTAGTAACCAACTAATAAGGGAACATATTTATATGTTCAAGTGTATTAGAGCCCATCTTTCGGATGCAAGTAGACCTCGATGAGCCATGAAAAGTCTTTAAAAAATTCATCCCCTCGTCCCTTTTTTCTCGAGTTATGACCGTTTTACTCGCTTTTCGGCTTGCTGCAACGTATTCCACAAAAAATCGAGTGACGTATTTTTGAATTGACATTTTGCCCATTGATAAGTTTCATCGGCATTAGATTGTTCTACGAGTCTCAGCCCAAGCGGATGTTTCCTTCAAGAGATAATGAATTTTTAAACCGAAGCAGATTTTTCGATTATCTGGAGAAGGAGTCGTTATTTCAGGCTGAGACTTGTAGAACAATCTAGTGTCGATGAGACCTATCTATGGACAAAAATTTCAGGGCGAAAGTACGTCGTTCGAATTTTTTTAGAATACGTTACAGTAAGCCGCAAAACGAGTAAAACGGTCGTAACTCGAAAAAAAAGAAACGAGGGAATCAATCCTTTTCTGGTTTTTCATGCCACATCGAGGTCTACTTGTAGCTAAAAGATGGGCTCTAAAACCTTTGAGCCTGTAAGTGTGTTTCCTTGTGAGTTGCTTACCAAGTCAGGTGCTTACCAACTGATATGGTTACCAAGTGGGATGGCTACTAGTTCAGTTGGTTATCAGGTCAGATGGTTACCAAATCAATTGGTAGCTAGTCGGTTTTGTAATGGACTAATTACTTAAAATGAAATGTTACATATAGAACCGATTATATATGATCCAGACTCATTGCCG
>JAJEKB010017382.1:0-31867 GCA_022393335.1 Macrotrachela quadricornifera | reverse complement strand
TCAACAAAATAATCAAAATATATTTCGATGTGAATTATGTGATATAAATTGTACAAGTTCTGATGCATATAAAGCACATTTAGATGGAAATAAACATGATAAAGTAATTAAATTATATTTATATTTAAATCATATCAAAAGTATTGACACCCGAATCTTTATTTCATATAGAATATTTAAGAAATTTATTAACAGATAGAAAATCATTTTACTCTATCTTTCTATATTATTTAATCACTATTCAACTAATTGTATAATAATAAAATATAAGATAAGAACTGTTTTTATTGAAAATTAGCGAAGAAATTTTTCTTCAGCATTCTATATAAAATTAAGAAGCGGATGCCAATGCTTTTGATATACCCTAAGTAATTTATTATTATATTATTTTCAGACTACAAAATTACATCGTAAATTAGGTAAAACAATTCCAGAAAATACTAATCAATCATCAATACCTATTAATGAATCTCAAGCAATAATTAATAATGATGAAAAAGAATTAATTAAAAATAATGTAAAATTTATAGGTATAGAATATATTGAAACATCATATGATGATACAAATATACCAAAATCTTATCATTGTAAATTATGTGATTGTAAATTTAATGATTCTAATACGAAAGATGCACATTTAAAAGGAAAACGTCATCTAATATCTTATAAAGTACAAAAAAAAAGACATTTTTTTGATTAAAAAAAATTTTTTTTTTCTTTTTATTTTATAGAAAAAAGTTGATCCAAATTTTCAAGTTGATAATAATAAAACATCAAATTTAAAACAACGTTTAAACAAAAAGACAGAAAATATTAATAATCAACAAATAAATAATAATAATCAAACAGATATTGATGATGATACAAAATATTTAATGAATTTGCATCAACAAATAATACCAACACAAAATTTAGTAAGTTAAATAAAAATTTGTTACAATTTTAATATTAATCTTTTACAAATTTCTCTCCATATGAAGATAATGAAGATTTCGAAGATATATTGTATACTTTATAGAAAAGTGTACATATCTGCTTGTTAACAAAAGTTTCGTAATAGTCTGAGAAATAAGACATGAGAAGATATAAGATCAACTATGAAATTTCTATTAAAGGAATGGACGAAAATAGCGAGCATTGAACTTTTGTCTTGAATGAAATACCTTTACTACCTTTTTAATCACTTAATGAGAGACAGATCCCTCTTGAAAAATATGTGTATAGTTTTAAAAAGCTCTTCTCTATACATATGAGTCAGATAAGACGATATAAATCTCGCTTTTGTCTATTTGAATCTATGATGAGAGATAAAAAATGTGGGACTTTTTAAATCATTTATCCGCCCTGTTTGACTCTATCATTAATGGAATACCCAAACTTCTCTACACAAAGGATAGAATACTCAATAGATGTATCTATATCATTAGCATATTGGGACGAACTAGTACTCTGTTTGCTTAGTTTTTTTATTACTTGAAAGATTAACAGTGGAAGCTAAGCTTTTTTTACTTCGTGCTTATATATAATGAATTTAAAGATTTACCTTTATTTAATCGTAACCTCATACTATTCTCATCTTTTTACCATATGAGATTATCTGCTTGCAAAACAGAGATGAAACCTATCAGGGTAAACCGAATGTTGGTCATAGATTCTAATGAAAACATTGATGGCAAGCAAACGAATTATTTCATTTTCAAATTAAAGTCTGTCTTTTGCCACAATTTGAGGTAACTAGTGACCAAATCGTATTCACTATGTTCTGAGAACAACCAAAAAATTCATCATGAAATATATTGACATTGTAAATGTTTATAAATAAAATTCTATGTGTATTTTTAGCTTGATACAGTTGAACAATTTGTTAGTGCTGTTGAAGCAGCTCTTAAATCTTGTTCTAATCAACTCCATCCATCACAATTATCATCACCTGATGATAACTCAGGAACAGTTGAGTATGTTAGAAAAATTTGAAATTTAATAATTTCATATTAATTTTTATTCTAGTAATAAATCTCCACTAATGGGTGTATCACGTGTTGGTATACTTGTGAAAAATTTAATGATAAAAAGTGATCGTCTATTTCATATTGTTGTTATTTGTACAGAATGGCCAACAATGAATCTTTTTGAAAAAGTTTTTTCTATATTATATGAGAATTTTCATGTAAAGAAAAAATTTTTTGTTTTAAATAAGAAGGAAAAAATTTTCTTATTGATTAAAAATAGGAAACATGGAAAAATCAAATTACTATACAATGTCAAAAAGAAAATGAAATTATTCAAGTATATACAAATACTATTGAAGGAGAAATGTCAGTTTTTATTTCATTTACTTCATTATCTATTCAACAAGAAAATCTTACTCATTCATCTGAACAACTTTTAACAGAAGTAAATTGTTTTAAATATTTAAATGCTATGCATTCTGTTCGATGGTTTCAAGTAAATAAAAAAGAAAAAATTAAATTGTTTGTTTCTTTTTAATTTTTATAAATTTTATTTATTTTTAGAATCAAGTTAGTACACGACAATATGCATCAGCATTAATTCGTTGTTTACGTTATAAAACAAATATTTCATTAAATTGGCAAGCATTATCATCTGAAGTAATCAAAGAAAAAGAACGAAAAGTTCAGAAGCAATAAAATCGTCTTCATGAAGAAATTCGATTTCTTTTATGTAAAATTCTTTTACAAGGTATTCTAAAATAATCTCTTGTAGTACTAGTCGTATTGCACTTGGTTATACTTTGCTCAGATCATCTGGAAATTGTCAATGAATTTTGAATGTATTCTATATATGATTGTTGATAACTATTGAATTGATTAGGTTAAGCTTTTGAAGTTTTATAAAATGATATAAATGTATGTTAAGGAAAACACACTGGTCAAAACATTCATGAAAAGTATTGGTATTGTACCTGATATTATTATGATCAACGGTTGCGTTTCATGCTCTATGATTCTTTGTCACTTCTACCAATTTTCTTTAAAATATTTTTAGAACATCAACTCTTATAAAGTTTCATCATAGATCATTTTCGCACTTTTCAACATTAGTCAATACATTCGATAGACGTATTTATGAGGTTTTAAAACTATATGTACTAGATTTTGATCAGAAAAATAGTATCATTTAAATAAACACTACCATGATATTCTAAGTCAATATCGAAAAACTCATTTGTAGCCCCTCTCAACGACAAGTCAAAAAATGAAATCTCTTCAAAACAGTGTTTTTATTGTTTGATCCTTTGTTATTTTGAATTCTGATTATCTTTTTCCATAAAATTCGTTTTTTTTGGCTTATTATTGAGAGAAATCATAAATGAGTTTTTCGGTACAAAATAGAGCCATTAAAAAGGTTTAAAATTCTTATAAGCCTACTGAATTATCGTTTTTGATACAGAATCTACAAAGGCTCTGTCAAACTAACTTAATCGACTAGCATATTGATAATCAAATATACCTGTTCATTATCAATATGCAAAATTACTCGACTATCCCAGATGATCTGAGTAAAGCATAATCAAGTGTAATATAATTAATTCTACGAGCGATTACCTTGGAAGAATTTTACATATAAGAAATTAAATTTCTCGAGAGAATCGATTTCATTACTGATTGACTTACACCTTTTGTTTTAAAAATATTTCAGCTTTTTTTTCTTTAGGCTATTGAAATTCTTGTTGAATATACTTTATCAAAAACTTTATCACCTTTAACTGCATTTCGACGTGTTCTTGAATATCTTTCTGGTGGTTTAATTTTATCAAGTTTGTTCATTTAAATATTTTGCTTTTTTTGATTTTATAAAAACAAATTTTTGTTAGATGGTCCAGGTTTACGTGTACCTTGGCAATCTGATTTAATTATAGATGTTTTTGATAATTTAAATACTCAACAACGTAATGATATAACTCGTGAAGCTCAAGTAAAAATAAATAATTAATTTAGAAAAAAATTTATTCGTGTTTTTTTTTGTTTAATATAGTTGGGTTTACGTCTTATGGCATTTGGACAATTAAATAAATGGCTTGAACAATATGATATACCACAAGTTATGAAATCATTTCAAAAACGCTCATATTTTGATGAAGAAAATGAAGGTAAAATGAAAATATTAGGAAAAAAAATACGAAATTTTAAATTTATTTATTTATTTATTTTTATTTAGTTTCAAAGAAACGACAATGTTTAAAATCAGAAAATATAGACGAAAAATAAAATGGAAAATTGATTTTTCTTTTTTCCCTGTTTCATTTAAGATAATAAAGAAAATATATGTCATAGGTTTTTTTTGTGAAATTTTCATATATAAATATTTTCTACGAACAACATAACTTGATTTTTCATTATTGCAGTAAATATATATATACATGGGTCATTCCAAAAGTTTTTTCGTTCGACTCTTCTAAAAGCCTCAGCTTGCATTCAAGTATTCCGTTATAATGCTTAGAGACTTTTAAGTCTTGTACTTTGCCGTAATCTACCATTTCTTCTACCTGAGTAAAACACCATTTCCTATAGGCTAACATAGCAGGGGATTTATAATAAATTTTTGAATTTCATGTTTCGATCCTGAAAAACATCTTATGAAAATAATAACAAAATATACCAGAAGATACAACGCGAAAAACTTAATAATCTACAATATGAAGCTTATGTTGATTGTGTACTTTTTCTTTCAAAATAAATAAATGTTCTAAGCAATCAATCTTCACGTGAGAGTAACTAGTTCAGAGAGTTCTGCTTTCATTTTCAAAATATCGAGCTTTTCACGCTTTATCTTTCATCATGTTCGCTTTTCTAAAAAGATAACGTATCGAGGGATAAAAGGATGAAATACAAAAAAAAGGAAGTTTTTGTTCCTGCAGAATTTTTGCATTCTAGAAAATTTTTCTCTCACAAGTTTCCTTTTTTTTAATAACAGAAATTACATACAGAGTATAAACTATTCTTTGTAAACTGTAGAGTTTTTCACTCTGCGTCTTCTTGTATGTTTTGAATTTTTAGTAAAACGTATTTGAGAATCAAAAACTCAAATGCAAAGTTCTCTGATTTATGATGGATCATCCGTTATCAGGCTGCATGCACCAAATATGGAAGCAATAACGGATTACAGCAAAGCAAAAAATTTAGAAGTCTGAAACTTTGCACATAATCCTAAATATGCCTGAGCATTATAACAAAATACTTTAACTTAAACTGCACCTTTTGGAAGAGTCGGGCGAAAACACTTTTGGAGTGACCCATGTACATGCAAAGACCATAAATTCCATTCAAATTTTATGTTCTGTTATACATTGATAATTATCTAGAGACATTATGTTTTGTCTTAGATATTAACATAAAGTTCAGATAGTTATATTTCAATATGCTTCTGCATTTATAGTTTAATGATTAATAGATTAGAGATTAGTGATAGATATTTTTATCAAACTAAGTTTCAATAGTCTTTAAAAAACATAAATATCGGTAGGATAAACTCTAGTATGAGTATAATACGAAATCAGTTTTTGTGATAAGCTTTCGAAATTTTTCACGGAGTTTTAAACAATTTTTCGGTATGATTAACATGCTTTAAAAAGAATATTAAATATAATCGTTAAAGAAAAATATGTTATTATATAAAGCATTTATTTTCAAAAGTTTGTTACTGATGGTGTCATATAACTAGACAGAAAATAATTAGGTATTATTAATGATAAACGATGCAAAAATTTTGCATTAATTTTGTTTTCAAAATAGTATCTCAAGGGATTGTTATGGGGACTTGACCTTTTTCTTTTTATTAAAACGAACAAATTGTCTACTACAAAAAAATGTCTTAAAAAATATTTGATTTAAATGTTTAACAAAAACCCAAATGGATTGGAAAAGTGTCCTTCAACATCTTGAATCAAGAAAAAAATATTCTATTGACGAAGAAAGTTATTCTTAACTTTTTTGTATTGTCAGCACGCAAAAATAGGATTTTCAAGTGATCAATTAAGTTCTAAATCGATATTTTGTTTTGAATGTCTCATTTTAGTGTAAATACAGTTTTCAAGACTCTCTAACCTTTCGCAACACTTATTATATAAATATAAATTTTCATATGCAATGTAATAAATAAAAAAACCTAATTAGTATCAATAATATCTTATTTTTGTTCCGGTTTTTTTTTTACATTAATGATGTAACATGTCTAAAAATATTAGCAAGATCATGACAGATTTCAACTAGCGTGACTATTCATCTAGATTATCCGCTTGATTAACCGTATAAAAGTAGGTATTTTTATCCGCTCTATTATCAATAATATCAAAACATTTGAAAGAAATTATTTGAATAAGTTTGACCCTAGACAGGAACTTTCGTATGAGAAAATATTTCCTTCAAGAAAATAAAATAAAAACATACTTTTAATCGACACTTGAATAATTATAATAAAATTTTTCTATAAGTCCTTTTTTTCATTTATAAATTCGTAGTAATTTAAACACTTAAATATGAATTTATACACCTTCTAAGTTTAGTAACTAATTATTTTTAATATGTTATTTATCCATACGTATGATATTAGTTGACAAAGATAAATGAAAGTCATTTCCGAAACCTAAAGTCTTTTTGACAGATAAATGTCGAAAAAATTACTATTCGTGACTATGTCAGATTTTTTTTTCAATATATGTTATATTTAGATATAAGACGTCAGAAACTGTTTTTCTATTTTACACATCTGTTTTTTTTACGTCGTATAATTTTTTAATTTTATCTTATATTAAAGTAATTAAAATATTTATATTTTCAATGGTTATCATATTTTTTAGAAAGAAAAGGTTTTTTTTTAATGACTATATGATGCTTTATTATTTAGATGATAATGATATATTATTGATTGAAAGGTTATTCAACTTAATATCATGTTTTTTTTTTCGAAGCCGGATATTCCGTAATAACTTAAGGTTAAATATTAGAATTAATAAATAAACTAGTTAATTAATCTTTCTTTTCTCTATATAATTAACTCAGTCTATTTTATAATCACTATTATTATCTTATGACCTTGTTCTTTTTGAAAGAATTCGGTTGTTTATACTATAGTTAAACGAGTATAATCTATTCGTATAGGAAAAAAAACATTTAAAAGAAACTGTCATATTCAGAGATGAGAAATGTAGGTGTTAACAATATATATAATAAGATGGCATAGATAAGAAAAACAGAGGTGTGATAATGTGACATCACACATTGATTAATTGAAATTTTTCATCAACCATCTTTTTTACTTTTATCATGAGACATAATGTTCTAAAAATTGACCGAAATAATTGTAAGATTATTGTGTATCATATCTTAATTCCATGGAGATTTCAAAGTGTTTTTCTTCTAGAGAAATTTATTATTACATGTTTAATTATAAATAAATATATTACTCGATTCTCCTATGTTATTTATTCATTTTTCTTTTCAAATAAATTTTAGGTTTTTAAGAACATATTTATAATTTCTATTTAAAATTATTGAATATCATAAAATAAAATATTATACATGAAAAAAAAAATATTTTATTTATTATTACATAAAAAATATATATTTATTTAATTACATTTAAAGGACTATGTCTTATTAATTTTTTCACATCAACAAAAGAAAAAATATTACATGTCAAAAAAGGAAACAAAAAATTTAAAATAAATAATTTAAATTGATACCGGAATATTAGTCTCTGTAGATTTAATTAAATAATGTTGTCATACCATCATTCTCCATCATATCGTGACAGGTTATTATGTTCAAGTTCGATGATTGGAATTATTTCGTCTTCTTGCATGCGAACATCACCATTTAAACTAGGTGTTTCATTAAATATACTTCTTGATAAATAATCTGGTGCAATAATATTTTCATTATGATTAATTATTGTTGTTTGTTTTTTATTTAATTTTGAATTAGTTAGTTTTCGTTGATGATTTGTTTTAGGATATTTAATATTATTTGTATCTATTGTTGAAGTATTTCTATTAAATAAACGATTTGTTGTTTGAAGAAATTTTTCAATAAATATTTGTCGAAATTTTCTACGAAATGTTTTTGAAAGAAATATAAAAAAAACAAAATTTGTACCATAATGTATATTACGTATTGTACGAAGTGCATGATCAATATAATGCATTTTTAATAAATATATAGATGAATTTAATTTTTCTGGATACATACGTTTTGTATAAACATTATATAACCAAAATAAACGATAAGGAATTGTTAATATTAAATAAGATAATGCAACACTAACAAGCATAATTGTTATTGTTCGATCACGTGAATGATGTCGTTTAGATGTTGCACTATTTATTGGTATAGTTAATTGTTGATTTAATGGACGAGCTGTTTGTATTAATAAATCAGTTGATGTTGCTTGATCTTTTCGATTTGTTATTAATGATGGTTGAGAATAAATTCGATTTCTTGTTTGTTGTTGTTGTTGTTGTTGTTGTTGTTCATCTATTTTTGGTAATGTACTATTACATGTATATGAAACTCTTTTATGTGTAGGATGATTAGATTTTTTCTTTGTTTTTGTTGGTGTTACTTGTGTTTGTAATAAATTTGTTGAAATAGTTGCTAAACGTTGTCGTTGTTTTAATCTTACTATAATCATTATATTCATAGCAGCAACAAATGTTAATGGTAATATATGTAAAAAACATGATAGTATTATACCAATTATATCATAAGCATATTCATGTTTTCGACTATAATAACAACGTTTCCATACAACAGCATATGTATGTGTTATTTTATGTTTTAAATCAAATATATGTTCATTTGTTGATATAACAGGTCGAAGTTCATGCATAAATATTGGATAAAGACAACATAATATACCCATTAATGTTATAAATGCAATACTACGAAATGCTTGTAAATGTTGTCGATATTTTAAATTACGTGTTAAACAATTACAATAATTAAAAGGAAAACAATATGATATTGATTGTATTGTTGATCCAGATGAATGTTTTTTTTGTCCACGATGTGTATCACTTGTATGATTACTTATTGTTCCAGATGGTGTTGTAGACATATTTATTGTTGTACGAAAAAAATATGATGATGGACGACATACTGAATACCAACGATTAAATGAAATTGCACACATATACCATGCACTTAGTGCAGCAAATAATTGATCTGGACACATTAATGCTTTACTAAATAGAAAAAAAAGAAACAATTAATAAGAATTAAAAATAATTTCTTATTATCTATTTATAAAAAAAACTAACCAAAGAAAATTTGATCTATCACGAAAATAACCTCGTTCTGGTGTTCGATTTATACAATTATCAAGCCAAAAAATTAATACTGGTATTAATAAATTTAATGTATCCGATATATTGAGCATAATTGTATAAAATGAAACAGGTAATTTAGCAATATTACAATGTATTAAAATATATGTTGCAAGTAGATTACCGGTAACACCAAATAAAATCTATAGAATAAAAAAAACAAAAAATTTATTTTATTTTATTTATTTAATTATTTACCACAACTGGATTAATAATTAAAACAAACCAAAAAGATATAAATGAAAGAACTTGATATGAATTTACATTCGTTAGTGATGATGTAAATAATGCTTTACTTGTAAATAATGATCCTGGATATGGAAATATTGATGGATTTGATGAATCAGAATTTGATTGTGTTTTATATGTTGTTTGATTATCAGCCATTTTTGAAAATAATTGTTGAAGAATTATTGCTAAATGTTGTGGACCACCCATAGAATAACTTGTATAATTATTATTATTATTATTATTATTATTATTATTGTTATTATTAATATTATTTTCTATATTATCATAAAGATAATCATATGCTGAAAATGAACTTTCATTTATTCCAGTTACCACATTAGCAAGATTGGAAACAATATTATTTGTTAATTCAGTATTGTATTCTGTCATATTTATATCATAATAAAATCTAAAACTGAATAAAAAAAAAATTTCTTTTCTAATTAAAATAATAGTAGATAGAATAATAATTTCAATTATATTTTCATGGATAGAAAAGAAAAAAAAGAAAAATTTTGAGAATTTTCTTAAAACAATCTGTAAAATAAAGTTATATTTAAAGAAGAAAAAAAGAAACTACTCACATATATTTGCTGGAAATTAAATGAAGATTGTATGTTAAAGACAAATGATGAAGAAGAAAACATCTTAGAGAGAAAAGAAATGTAGAATAAAGATTGCGTGTCTCTATGATAGAATTTCTCGCTTATGACAAGCATGAAGAAGAATAATAATAATTTTTTTCCTAAACTCTATCAGTATATTCAATACTATATACATTGGTCTATTAAGAAAGAAAAGAAAAAAAAAAGAAGAAATGAGATAGTGACAATTTCTTCTTTTTTTTTTGTATTATAAAAAGTTCATGATTTATAAAGAAAAGTAAATAATTAGTTGAACGATGAGTGCATTATAGTTCTATCTTTAATTCCTTATCTTGTGATTATTCATCACACAGTTAGGTGAAAATAGTAATTGTTTTTGTGTATATTAACATCTATTTCGACCTGTAGTTCAACACCTGTCGTTAATTTCCTTTTTTTCTTATTAATTTTAAATAATATTAAGAAAGATTGACCTCACTGTGTATGAAATATTCACAGAGTATAATACAAAATATATGACATATTTATAAGATTTTTATTGCATCTGTTTATTATCATCTACATGTACCTTTTGAATAATCATAAAATACAGATGGCATAGAATATTTATCAGATAAAAATAACCAGCGTAAAATACTTACTGTTCCTTAGCTTGAACTTTGTTCGCATGTGAAAAAATAATTTATAATAGTTTTGGATATTCTATGATACCCAGAAAAGATAGATTACAAAAATAATGGTTTTCCCGTCATCCTCTTAATATAAGAGAATAACAATTGTGGGCTTTCTCGGTTGCCTCCGGACCTTAATGACGTTACTACCAAGAGAAAAGCATTTGTTTCAATACATAAATGCAACTCGATCGATAATAAAAGCACCAAAAAAAATAAAAAATAAAAACCTCTGTCTATTTTGTCTCGTTATCATTCACCCGAATGTTATGTCCTCCGCCTTTTTTCTATTCATTCGAGCACTCTATGTTCGCCTAGATGATCAATTCTTTTGAATTTCTAGTTCAATACACAATATATCTTCGTGTCGTTCGGTGACTTGGCCGTTCCTTTTAATAATCATTACTAATATTCATTCAAACAATAAAGGAAAAAAAAATAATATATTATTTAGTTTTTTTTCCTATCAATCTAACGCTGGTCTCGTCGAACAAGACTAATTCGACTACATCTACGTGATACATTATGTTCTTCTTTGTCTTTAGGCTTTCTACTTAATAGTTTGACAATAATCAAACAATTTTTTCAAGAACATATGTAGTAGTAGCAAATATGACAGGATTGATAATTAGATAGACAACTTAATACAGTGCTAATATAATCACTAAATTTTCTTCATTGTATATTTCAGTTGATGAAGATTAAATTGTAGATGACATTTTATAATCTAAAAGCTTATGAGTTTTATTTATATGTATAAATCATTTGAATATATATACATACCATTAGATGAAATTCTTCATTTTTTTAGTATTTTTTTTCTGCTCTTAAAAATAAGAAAAATATCTATTGACATTAATAGTTCATTTGATTTATAAAAGAAAAAAAAATGATTATATTTTTCTAATTATTTAACGAAATATTAAAATATAATAAACGAATTGGAAAAAAAATACAAAAACAATTATTTTTCTTTTACGTTTTAATTGCTATATATCACTTGCCATACAATGTATAGACAAAATAACGGAAATCAACAAGACTATATAAGAAAATAAATTAAGACATGTAACGGAAATAATTTACTTTGATATTTTCTTTTGATAAATATCTTTTTTTAAACTATAACTTATTATATACAAACATAAATCATATGAAATAACTATCGAGTTATAGTTTTTTTAATAGAATTTTATATTCTCTTTAAAAAAAAAGAAAACCTCTATTCATTATGAATAATTAGAAGAATCATCTTGTCTTTGTAATTTTGTGCAAGATAGTGTTATAAATTTCATATCAACATAACATAAATTTCTCTTATTTTGATAACATCAGATGAAAAGTTAAAGTGTATACTTTAGAAATCGACAAAAACCGATGCATTCATCCATTAGAAATTTCATTAACAACGAATGAAGAAAAAATTACAATGGACTGTTGATTAAATAAAAACTTTCTGATTTATTTCTATAATTATGATAATAAAAATAGTATCAAATAAATGTATATATTTTTAAACTTTTCGTGCACAAACTAATAAACTTTATTTGTATATTATTATTTAAATATATGCTGTTTTTACGTCAAGTGTAAAAAGACAAATGAACAAGAGACATATTATTAATCATGACAGTAAATTTCAATAATATAATTATTCATCACTGCACTCAAATTCTTCCTAGAATATTATTTATATCATTCATTGTTTGTTAACAGTAGTTTATATGATATAGAAGATACGATTATTAATTTGTATAATAATATTGTTAGAAAAAATTTATTCATCATTTTATAATAATTATTATTAATGATCATCTAATAATTTCATTGAATAGTCTATAACACTTTCAAATATGTAACTGAAATATAAATATGAATATTTTAATTCATATCTTTTATTCTTACAACTTTTCTGAAACGATCGCTTAAAATTGACAAGTTCATTAAGTTCAGGTAAAACATATAGTAAGTATATGTCTATATGAATAAAAGAATTTAGAAAAAAAAAGCAGATGTGAATAAGAATAGAAACTATTCTAGTTACTGCCAATAGATCTTTTCCCATCGGCATATTTCATACTTTCATTGATTCATTAGAATGAGGTTTGTATACTATATGATCAATAGGAAGTATGCATATAATTTCTTGAGTAAACAAACTGAAATAAAGAAAACAAATTGAGTATATAATCATAGGTTAACAGATGTTCGTCAAGTTGATTAATATAAATTTCTAAATCATGATTTATTTGGTCTGTTAGAGCAGTTAAATGCCGGAATCTAGGTTCAATAACTCGAAACTTAACTCACTGGAATATGAATTGAGATTTTTAAAATATAATATAATCTGCTCTATATAATTGTTGATATTTATATCGACATTCGAATTTGTTCTGGTAGATCGTCTGAAATTATATTTGATCATATATTAAAATAATTTTACTATAATGACTTATGTCAATTATCAAAAGAATTGGCCAAAATCTTTTCAAACAATAGGAAAACATTGTCAAATGACAATTCGG
Organism: Macrotrachela quadricornifera; assembly: GCA_022393335.1. Classification (NCBI taxonomy): domain Eukaryota; kingdom Metazoa; phylum Rotifera; class Eurotatoria; order Philodinida; family Philodinidae; genus Macrotrachela; species Macrotrachela quadricornifera. The sequence continues at coordinate 18,492 of JAJEKB010017382.1, read as the reverse complement.
ATTTGAAATAAAATGTAATACTTTTTTCAGATTCCAGTCTACCATTAATAAAAACAAAAGTGCTTCCATTCTTATTATATTTCTCACAAGATATAAATATGTTAATTTTACATTTATGTGAGTTATCTTATTATAAAGAAATACTACCCTGCATGACATAAGTTAAAACAAATTGAGTTTATTACTTATATTTAATTGAATGCAGACTTATTAATTTGAGAAAAATGTCTACAGAATTGTCTATGTTATTAATTATGTTATTTCATAGGATTACAAGGTATAAGATTGAGATGTTTAAAATAGTAAACATGAATAATATAAATATAACTTGAAAATCTTTCAAAGTTATAATTTGTCACAATAATAGATTGTTCGTACTTTTCAGATATTAATAATATTCATCGAGAGAAAAATAAAAATAGAAATATTTTATATCTTTAAAAATTCCCATTTAACACGATTCATCATTTATACAGAAAAAAAAAATGTCTGTAATTTTTTATCTTAGACTACTCTTAGTGTAATTGATGTTGAAATATAATTGATTCAATATATCATAGTGACAAGATAACAATAATAAAAAGATTTTTGAATTATATTATCATAATAGTATTTAATATTCGAAATATTTCAATCTTAAATTTTGTAATTCTAAGAAATAGTATGTTTAATGATATTGAACATTATGTTAACAATGATATTACACTCTTAGACAAACGTCTCTCTCTCTCCCTCTCATTTTCTTTAGACTGGACTTCTATTTTTGAATTAAAGCTAATTATAAGGTTGGGTTAAGTGCACTATTTCATTGATTACAATATGCTTCGATAAACATTACACATCTTTCAATATAATTAACCATTACCACAAATGATTTGGCAGACAATATGATTCATGTCTGAGTTATTTCTTCTTTCGACATTTTTTGAATGTTTTATTGCTTTCAACTTATTGAACTCGCTTTGTCATCGACTCAAACCTCGATCTAGAATACGTTATACTCGATTATACAAATTAAGATAAACTAAAACAAGTTAAATATTTAGAAAATATTGGAAAAAGAAATAATTCAGTCGTAAATCATATTATCCACCAACTCATTTGTAGTGGTGGTTAATTATATTGAAAGATGTGTAATGTTTATCGAAGCAAATTGTAATCAATGAAATAATGCACTAAAATAACGAACTTATAGTCTACCCTTATAATTAGCGTTAATTCAAAAACAAAAGTTCAGTCTAAAAAAAACGAGAGAGAGAGAGGGAGGAGAATGATTTTTGTTCAGGGATGTAAATTAACCGAAATAATTAACACAGAAAGAAAATATGCTGAAAATCACATAACAGATTAAATGAAAATATTCAAAAGTTATATCGAAGCAAATGAAATTTTGTCAAATATCTTCATAATAAATAAGTCTATTTTAAACACATGTTATTACAAATGAATATTGATTCTTCAGGTTGATCAGAAATCAATATGATTAATACAGTACTTAGGTCTAACCAAAAGTTCGTGTGACATTAAATAAAAATGTAAAGATAAGAAGATATTTTTAATTTTACATTACTAAATGTTGAGGATTGTTGCCAGTATTCGTTATAGCCAGTTCAATCCTTTTGACACAATTTGCTAAAAGTTTTCTTGAAGTCATTTTCGAAAAAAGTTTTAGGCACCTTGGAAACTGCATGAGCTAATCATGTTTCGTTTATATAATCAGTTAAACTACGTTCGATAGAATTAGTTAGCCAAAAATCACTTAGTATCAGACATGGCGAATGTGATGGATATGACATTGTATTGATATCTTCTTCTGTCACATAATTAACAACATTGGACGAGTATGAAGGCAACGATAATTGTCAAATAATTTTATGCATTTTGAACCTGATGTCTCTCTGTTTGTTCTCATATTGTATTAACAAAAAGTTTTCGGACCATTTTCAGTACAATACTTATGATCTACAGTCTTACCTTTATCTACACTATGTATAAAAACAGGATCGTTTGGTTTAAAGAATATACCAAACAATGTTTTGGTTAAAACCCGTCTTAATGAACGATAGTCTTTGACGATTTATCGTCAATAAACCAACTATCATCGCATGACCTATGACTAACCTACATAAAATAAATTCATATCCTCTCATTAGTAATGCTAGAACGTAACTGACATGGTCGAGCAAAATTTCGCTATATTTTTAAAACAAATGAAATATCATTAGCTCATGTGGTTTCCAAGATACATAAAAATTTTTGAAGAAAATGACTTCAAAAACAACTTTTAACAAATTGTGTCGAAAGGATCGAACTGAGTGTAATTAATACTGGCAACTATCATCAACATTTGATAAAATAAAATTACAAATATCTTCTTATCTTTATATTTTTATTTAATGTTGCACGAACTTTTGATTGGACCTAAGTATAACAACACATTAAATAAGCAATATTTAAATAATGAAATTCATTTCAGTAAACGAATAGATTCTTTATCATCAGTACCAACAAAACAAAATATTGTTATTATTTATCACATGAAAATAAATATATATAATCAATAGTTCAACTTGTATCGTCCAATATCATGATTCTTCCTAATACAATGACTCTCATGACTGTAAAATGCATAAAGTTATATCTTCTCAGAAACAGGAAAAAAGTGTGAAGATATGTTTTCTCGTAAATAGTAACAGTAAGTACGTTTGTACATATTTAATTCGTAGTCGACAAATAAAATACAAATACAAATAGCTATAATTTCATTCATAACCAGTTTCATCTCTAGATCTATCAAATGTTGGAAAAGAAATAATAGAATAATTCTTACATCTTTTTTTCTTATTATTTCTATATATTTCTGTTTTAACATTATGCAAAAAATTGAAGAAGATCGTATCGAATTTCGTTATTTGATTCGTAAATTAACATTGTATTAAGTCGAATTATCTATTTTTTAAATTGATTTGCTCATCTATATTTTCTTCTAATCGATGTTTAGTCAAGTATTTACTCTTAACATAGAAATCTACTTAATTCATGAATCACATTAATAATAATAATGGACAATTAAAACGTCATTCTAGTTTGACATATTGAATTGGCAATTTTTCTTGGAAAAAATTTCTCATTTTCTCTTAACCTCGACATCTATTGTAAGAGAAGAAAAATTTTAATGGAAAATCACAACATCATGAACAATTGTTCATACAATCTAATGATTAACAATGTTAGATCTCGTTTTTCTTACAGAAAACAAAACAAATGACATCTATGACAGTAAAAACAAATGTTATAATCTAATGAAAAATAAAAAAAAAAACCAGCAGAACAGATGTTAATCAAATAAAATCTAAAATAGAAACATTGTACTTTACCCTTTTTTGGTTATAGCATAATAAATACTATCCATCAAATATTGTAAGACATTTATCATTTGTATAAAATAGAAAATACTTTCTGTTTTTTTCTATTTTGAAATAATTTTACCAGACATAATAGATGGACTATAATGAATGATCACATTTTGTAATTTATCATTTCATCATTCAGTTTTACATCTTATGATATATTTTGTTTTTTAATAAAATGAATGAAATGATAAATGACAAAATGTGATCATTCATTATAGCGCACTTCTTATTTCAAAATTTTTAAATATACAAAATAAAACTATCTCATTTTGTATATGCCATCTGTTACATAGCTTAATCAAACATATTATATCTAACAGACAAAGACAATAACAAAAATCATTTTCAGTTAATTCGATATACAGCTGCTCGTAAAAAAATATTTTTCCCATAGTACAAATTATAAGTATTAGTTTTTAAAATTGACTCTTTTATAATTATACTAGATAACGATCATAAGTTAAAAAATTTATGAATGGGATCATATTGCGTATATTATTCTAGAAAATATTATTAAAAAGAATAAGTTTAAAGAGAGAAATGACTGAAAAAGAAATTCATCATTTTTTAAATGAAGAAGTTACAAAAATATTAAAATTTGTATTGTAAATGATTTTACTATATACAAGAAAAAAAAAACGTCCTTATTTTCAATTCTTTCTCGAAATGAACAAAGAGAATATGAAATTATATTGTGTTGTAGTACTCTTCATGAGATATAAGGTAATTCATAAGTCTTGGAGCGTCTCGAAAAAGCTACTCCTTCTTGCTTGTAAATAAATGTGAAAATATCAAAACTTTGACATCTGATCGTTTTTAACAAGAAAAATATCAACTTTAAATTTTCATATCGCTTTCTATATAAATAAAGGAAATATTTAAAAAAAAACAATATTTCAATGTATTAGTAATGTATGGTATTTGATTGGCCTTCTCAATACTCCTCTTTCGATTGTGTTTTATATATACCGAATGAGATTAGATTTTCATACGTATCCTTTGTATTTTTTATTTTTGTGGTCTTCGAAAAGATATTAAAGTTTGGACGTTTTTTTCGATATTATTACAAGGAAAAAGGAGCAATTTTTTTTGAAAGAATCTAAGACTTATGAATCGCCCTAATTATTCATTATTGGAATAGTACTGCATATATAATAATAAATTTATTTAATATATATGTATATTATAAAGAAGAATACATGCGACAATACAATAATTATATGTATTTTAATACTATAAAGCAGGAGAACAATATATAATTTTAACATGACTAAATTACGAAAAACAAAACTATTGCAAGATAAATGTTTATGAAATAATTTAAAATATAAAAATTTTTAAGAAGTTTTTGTAGATGGATGTTCACGTAATAATTCAATTTCAGCAGATACTGTATCATAAAATAATGTTTCATAATTATCAATATTATTTTCATTTGATAATTTAAGTTTATTAATTATTTCCATAATACCTTCATGTTCAAAATCATGTAAACGTTTGTTATCAATAAGATTCCATTTTGTTTTTTGATGTGCTGAATATAATGGATGAATACGTTGTGATGTTATTTCTTCTGGTGTTGAAACAGTTAATGGACCTAATTGTACATTATTTGAAAAAACAAATGGTTTAAATAATGATCGTTTTGGATTTGGTGTTCCAGTTAAAAAATGACATGAATTTATTTGAGAATTATTATTTGTTGTTAATACAGATATTTGAGAACTTGTTGTACATACACGACGATTTTCATCATATACACATATACCAGCTTGATCATCACGTAAAATAGACATCATATCAAAAACAGAAAAATTACCATTTTTAGTTAAATTTTCAAGTAATTTACGACCAGCTTTTAATCGTGCATCAGTACATGGTGATGAACCTTGAAATGTTTGAGCAAAATTTAATTTTTCATTATTATCATTCCATAAATTTTTTTCTTTAGCAAATTTTTCTAAATTATTTGAATGAAGATTATAATCATCTTCAATAGAATATACATTTGACATATTATAATAACCTTCTAAAATTCAAAAAAAAATAAATAAATTATTTATTTTTAATTTTTTTTTAAACCTTTTATTTGTTTAGCAACCCAAACACGATCACATGTTTCCAGACTCCATGCTTCTTCACTATCAACAATAAGAAAACTATTATCATAACCATAAGTAAAATTTGCACTAGCATCAAAACATGCTCCACCTTGACCATATTTTTCAATTAATTCACCAATTATTTCAACTGCAGATTTTGCTGTTTTAGCACGTTCTAATGCTAATCTAGAAAATTTATTAATTAATTCATATAAAATCAATTGATAAAAAAGAGTAGAAGCAGAACAAAAGAAGAAACTTTAAAATTAATTATAGTAATATTCGAACTTTATGATAGTCTCATAATTCATTGTATACGTCAAGGAATGATTAGAGAGTCACCTAAATGCTCAACGCTATTTGAATTTGTTGAATAATACTTTTTAAAAATAATACAATTTTTTATGAAATGTAATCTAAAAGAAGTGTTGAAGTATATAGAGGCAGACGTTGCATTCCCTTCTTCATAGACAGTCTTAGCAACACTTCTACTATAAACACCTTTAGAATACTTCTTTTCATCACAGATCGTGGAAGACACATTATTAAATTTCCTTATTTACGATATGAGCAATTCAATCATGTTTTACATATCAATTCCATAGGGGCTGTGCTAACAACTTCCTTTTGTTTTTTAGCAAAAATTGTCCATTCGCATGACTCTACTGCTCTATATTTTTTTTATTAGAATAATAGTCATAATAATATAGGACAGATAGATACTACAATAAAATGCTTTGTATGTTTATCTATATAAAAAAAAAACTAATCATTCCAAACATTGTTATTCGAAAAAATGCTACGAATGCTTCTGATCAGATTTTATAATTTTGCCTTTATATTTTATTTGTAAATATCTATATTTTTTAAATAGTTATGCAATGATATATAGGAAAGTCTTATGTATAAATCTCTGTTTTAATCATGTATTTATAGATTTTGTATTAAAATGAACTTTTTGAAGATATTGAATATTTTTATTTTTAAAAAGAACGATATGATCATTTATTGATACTTTTTAATATTTGATTTCGAATAGGTCAATTTCGATTTTAAATAGAAAAAAAATGAATATTTTTCTTAATAAAAAATTTCTAAACTTAATACTCTACTATTTATTATCAGACACAATATATGTTTGAAATAATAAAGAAATACTTTAAAAATTAATAGTATCTATAACACTTATTATTTAACTATTCTCTATAGAAATATTAGTAAAGTTGGATAGATAGAATTATAATTCAAATTTAATTAATACTAACCGAACAATATCAAGACCAGTTAAAGCATTTTCTCGTGTCTCATATGGTATTTTTGAAAAGACAGCTTCATTACCAATACATACACCATGTTCATTAGCTCCTATTTCTGCGCCCCAACACCAAGCTGGTTTTGATAGAATGCATCGATAAGTTGTTGATACTTGTGGAATATGTATATGAGTGCACTGAATTTAAAAAAAAGAAACAACAAACAAAACATTTAACCAGAAAAGAAAAAGAGAATAAAAAAATTATACTTGAACATAATCTTTATTATCACTTGTATGCTCATTTGAAACAAAAATTACTTCTTGAACTTCATTCATAGGTCGATCAGAATTTTTACCAAATATACGAAAGTTTGAGTCTGTTAATGGTGGTAAAACAACAAATGTATCACAAGAATAAGGAATATTCTCATTTGACATGATTATGAATTTTCAGTGAATAATCAATTTATTATAGAAAAATAATAAGAGCATTACAATAGTAGTAGTCTGTTTATTTTTTTGACTGCTGGAATATACTTAACACCAATCAATTTTTGGCTATCGATAGATGGCATATATATATATAAAATAAATATTTGACAGCTTTATTTTTTTGAATACAAAAGTTAATGAGGAGAAAAATTAAAGAATGATCAATGAGTAATGAGAAAACATGTTATTCAAATACTAATTACTATAATTCTAATCGATAGTATTATCTATTCGCGTTTTTCTATATGAATATAGATGTAAAAGATAATGACAGATTTATTTTTTAGATCTTCCTCAATGATACGTAATGTACAGTATTTTTCTACTGTTAATATCGTAAGAATAAAAATAAGGAAAATGTCTGAAAATTTCATAAATTATTCTTTTTATTATCAGATTTTATGTTGAGAAATGACTATATTAATGTATTATAAACAATTTATAAAAATTCGATATCTTAATGGAAAAAAAACGAGCTCTTTAAACGGGTTTTGTACAGTTCATTATAGGTTATATGATGGACAGTTCTTTAGCAAAAGTGATTTGCCAATAAAAAATATTTTTCTCGTGAAATATTTAAAAACAGACGATCCAATAAGGTTTGAAAACATAAATCATTCGCCACTTTTGATACATATATAACAACAAGCTCTATAGTATACATGATCGGGCTCAAGTTTGAAAAGTTTAATCCGTACATAACTCTAGAGCATGTCCACAGGTAACGCACTCACCAATTTTTAACCTTCTGGTTGTCAAAACTCAATAGCATAAAGTGACAGAGAGCTGAAACTTATACTGTAGTAAGATATATGATGATCTTAGTTCCACTAAAATTTTCATTTCATTTGGTGGAATCCTGTCAAACTGAGAACAACAGGAAGTCGTGGTAACGCACTCATTCAAAAGGACCCTTTCTGTCAGAGCTATCGAAAAATGCTCACATTTCTAAAAAATTTCTCGCTACAAACACAATGCTATCATCTGTGCTTGAAGCGAAAACATCAAACTTGACGATGATGGAATATGTTTTCTCGAAGTCTGCTTCTACAAATAATTGTCATCAACATCTTAGGGTAACGCACTCATCAAAATTGAGCACCTTAAAAAAGCATATCTTTTTATAGCTTTCACAGCAATAAAAGGTGATCCATTGATTTCAAAGTGTAGTTCAATCTTCGATAATACCACTGCTATTTCCGTTATCTTAAATGATAAAGTGGTATGCGAAATATAATGACAGATATCAAAGCTCCTTTTCCATCATTTTTGCACAAAAAATGCATGATTTGGCTGGCAACTACCATTTCTTTACATCATTTTGGAAAACAAATGACATTTATCGATAGAGCATATACGAAAACCTATAAGAAATTTTTGAATGAGCAAGTTTGACCGCCTTATGTCTGAGAAATATTCTACTCAACTTTGGCCACGCTGGTCCGCCGTTAGCTGGACAAGTTCTTTAGTGTTTGTGCATTGATAATTTTTATGTATTTTCCATCATAATTCATATGTATATGTGTCAAGGTTATAGTGAATTAATTACTTGTCGGATGTTTCACTTTTCATTCTTTTTCTGGAAATGTTATTTCTTGATGCTATGAAGTAAAACAGAAGATCATTTTCTTATTCAATCTGGCGCTAACTTGAATGAATGATGTTGTTTGGAAGATGAGGAAAAGTTGAGTAGAAAATAACGCTTAAATTTATCTGTTATCGATGATTAGTATTAATAATGGTACTAAATTATGTATAGACATTGTAGAATAAAAAAAAGAAGTGTTAATTCATCGAAATTAATCGATATTCGATAAACCAATTCAATGAGCACTGTAAGAACAAACAGTTTAATATTATCCGTTATTCACCTTATTTTTTCACTTGTTATAATTTTGTGGAAATAGCTATAAATCAAAGTAATCTGTTATCTGTTAAATAAAATATAGCTTTTTGCATTCTATGTTATAAGCATTTCGTGCCTTATGCAATTTTGTATTTTTATAGATATAACTACAAAGTATAACAAACAATAAAAAGAGTAAGTTTAAAAGAGATAACTGCAGATTACTTTTATTATCTTGAAAAATAAATAGAAAAAGGCTCAAGTCAAACCTTATGAAGAGAATAAAAAATACAATAGTTAAATTATATAATGATTTCTTTTATTTTGTATTGAAAAATCTAAAAATTAAGCAAATATTGGCAATCGAAATCGTATTGTTTCGTAATAATTTCGGTTCTTAGCCTCTGTTTTTTTTATATCATAGTATAATCATTATTAAATAATTGTAATTATTTGAATATTTTTCATTTTAATTATTTATACAATTAAATGAATAATTAAAAATTTTTAAAAAATTAATTTTTCTTCATATTTTATTAGACATTTTTTTACCATTTGTTACTGATGTAAGTTCATAACTATTTTGACCAAATCATCTATTTGTATAATTATATATTCGTCAGGATTGAATTCAAAATAAATCATTAAAGTCTTCAAATATTTACAGATAGAAAATAACTATTTTATCTATACAAGTCTATCTCTCTATCATATCAACAAACACATCGATGTAAATGATTGTGCATGGTCGAATTCTACTTTTTAACACTGAAACTAATCAAGTTATTGAAAATTTCGATCATGCATACTATATGTTCAATAAAAAAGAAGAAATTGCATATTGTAGATGTCTCGATCAAAATAAACCACTCCATTGAAATACTCAAGAATATAATAATGAGAGTGAGAAGAAGTTATACCATAATTTACTCATTCATAGTTGTAGTTTACACATATCGAATGAGATTGAAAATCGGAACTTAATATCTTTTTTCTCAAGCTCAAAAAAATGTTTTTCTAATAATAAAATAATAACATGCACACTCATGATTGACGTTTTTCTGAGTTTTTCACTACACAAAACCTTGAAGCCCTCGGGAACCTATTAAATAGTCGAGATTATTATAGTGAAACTGCTCGATCACCAAAGATTTTACTAGGTTTCGACACAATTTTTGATATAGTATACCATTGTTCAAATTTCTCCTTGGCTGTCCTTAAACCCCCCCCCCCCCCGTAATAAAAGCCCCCCCCATATTAGAAGACCCCCCTATATTAGAAGACCCCTTTGGCCAAACGGTTTAAAAGGCGTATTACAAGACCCCCATTAATTAATTATTAAATTCGGAAAATTAATACTTTAATTAGTGTATTTTCGGCAAAATACGCATAATTTTCGAAGTTTTGCACCGAAAATCTTAAGAGACTATGGTCATTATTATTTCTACGCTTTCAAAAGTCGAAAAAACTCTTCTCAAATCCTCAAAATCGAAGAAGTTTTCTGGAAAACCTTTTTAATTAAAAATTATTAAAAAAAAATAGGACATTATAGAAGACCCCTCTAGAAACATTTTACGCCTGGACATTATAGAAGACCCGGGGTCTTCTATTGCGGGGGGGGGGGGTTTAGTGTAATGAAAAATAACAAAGTAAAATGAATCAAATTAGAATCATCACAATTGACATCTGAGAAATTTCACATTCTATTCGTCTAAGCATAATAGAGTGTACATTCAATGAATGCTACTTATTATCATAAATAATACTAATGATTTCAGAATTCTATCTGTTTTCAGATTACAAATATTCTACTGATATATAATTTCGATCATGTTAAATATCCTGATAATTCTAAAACTTTATTTATTTTGATCATTCTCAAACCGTTGAACTGTTATTCCATGTGGCATGAGCAGACGTTATAGGCAAATTTCAAAGTTTTAGAATGAGGTCATTGAACAAGATAATGGATCAACTAAATTCACTTGTAATAATTTGACATAGCTTTTTTACAGACATATTGGAGATACAATTTACATTTTAATCTTTATGAAAAATTTCGCGTATTTTGAAAACATTGATCAACATTTCAACTTTCTGTATTATCTAAATAAAGAAAGTCATACCATGATTGAATTCGAAACAATTATTTGAATTCTTCTAATCATAAGCATATCCCGAACAAAGATGAATAGCATTATAAAAATAAAAGTAATTCAATGAATATTTTTGACAATGTAATCACTAATCTACATTCTTGGGTCTATTCTTTCCAAATTCTCGTTAGTCTTGTAGTTCAGGCAAGAGTCTTTTTCTGTTACTTGGTCATTCATTTCTATATTAATGGTTAGACTGTCAACATGATTCTATAGATAAAGTATGTTAACACTTTAAATAAACAATTGTTTTTATTTTTTCCCAAGGTTTGTTTCAATTTCCTCAATAAAAATTTTCTTTAAATGCGCATAAAACTACATAACTTTTTTCTTGCTCGTTTTAATGATTTTAATGTTTTTTTTTAATTCTCTATAATTGCACTTATTTTTTCAAATATCTGTACACAAGAATCTTGCCAAAGTACGCAAGAATTTTTTCTCTTTTGTAATAAAAAAAAATCAGACAAGAATTGAAGAACACATGATTCTTGTCTGGGGAAGCATTTCTTGCCTCAACAGACAAGATTCTGTCTACAACAATACCACAAAAATGTCAAGATCTGGTTTTTCAGGTAAGAATCTGAAAAGATGAAAGGCAAGATTGTCGACAAGTGATTTTATGTGGCTAAGAACACCCACTTGAACATAAGTTTCATTTAACATTTCATTTATCTGTTGATAAAATTCTGATAGATTTATCATTTTTAACATCGTTATTAATTTAACCCTTTCAAGTCCATCGTACTAAATATAGTACGCTTTTTTCAAGTGTCATATTCTTTAAACAACTCACGAATGCAAAAGAATATCGAGAAACGGTTTTCTCTATTACATAGACGTGATTCTAGATTACACATATATATATATATTAAAACTTTAATTGTAATAAACTCATTGAGGTAATAAATATGATCAATATTTGGTAGGCCATCATACTCTATGTACCATAGTTTTGCAAATATTTATCATGTTTATCGCATGAATGAGTTTATTATATTTATAATTTTAATCTACGTATATGTATGTGTTGAAGTCTCTTCTGTGTAATGAAGAAAACCATTTGCTAATATCTTTTTGTACGAGCGAATTATTCAAAGATTATAAAACTCGAAAAAACCGTACAATATCTCGTACGTTGGATCTGAAGATATAAGTTCCGTTCGTGGTCTTCGAAATATTTCGGTTTTCTGTGTTGCGATCAAGTCAAAGGTGAACCCTCTTGATATATCCTAAAAAGTGATTTTACGATAGATCTCCACCGAAGTTAGACCTAAACCCAAAGTTTCATTAGGTATAACGATAATACTTGTTCACCACATCTGTAAAGTGGGAGGGCGAGAAGATACAACCATAGGTCAGAAATGACTTAAAAATTTTGTAAAGATTTTGATGAAAATATTTACAGTACATGTTGTCCATATTAAATATCAAATCTAAAATGTATTCCATCCATTGATTGAGTCATGGGTTTGAAATGGTTAATATAAGTTTTTTGAACAACAGTCATCGTACCTCTTATTAAAAAGTTCTATCAAAATAAAATGAAATAATGATGATCAATAAATCATAAATGAATCTTTCTTAATAGGAATCGTTTTAAAAATAGTAACCATTCAATGTTGATCATAAATGATAAATTGAATAAAATGCACAAATATTTTCCAACTAATACAATGCTATTTTATTTGTTCTTTTTTCAACCGATAATTTTAATAGAGTTATTGTAATAAACTCTCCGTACCGATCAAAATGGAAATTACTAAAATATATAAGGAAAAAGAACGTCCAAAGTAAATGTATTCGCAAAAATTAAATGTCATCTCGTATCTTATAAACATAATGCATTTATTGTCTTTAAAAATGCAACTATAATATGTAGCTTGATAGACCAAATCGAAGAGACTAATAATATAAGAGCACACTGAAAGTTTAAATAAATACGATCCATTTGTGATTAGTCATGGCGTATAAAATAAATAATTTGACATGGAGGCACGTGTATATATTTGCTTAAAGTTCGTAGACGATTTACTTTTTAATGCTATCGAATCTATTAGTCTTCTTTTAACATATTAGAATACGCAATTACGTAGCAGATAAATGGACTACATCTTCTGCTTCTCCAAGAAGTTTTCTAAATTACATTGAGATATTCGTTATTTCTTTTCATAATTCCTTTATTGAAAGCTCACATAGTATGAATACATAAACTAAGAATCACCGATAAAGAATGCATGTAGATAACATTTGATATAACACATTATAAAAAATCAATGTGTTGACTGCCACCGTATTAAACAATCTCAATAATGTGCAATACAAACACCTATAAGTCAAAATCATTTTTGCACATAACTAAGTCTTTCGTCAATTTCGAGAGATGATATATTCTGCTACACCTTCTTTCAAACAAAGTGTAGACAATTTCTGAAGCGTATACAGTATATCCAGAAAGTCATTTAACAAACGTTTTTCATATATCTTCGTTAATTCATTTAACTTTATCGGAATTATTTTTAAATGATAGATGAATATACTGAGTTCTTATTTATTCTAACGATTTTCGATACTATTATACAAAATCATTTCCATGCATCAAAATACACAAAAAATATGTTTCGTATCTCAAATAAAATTCATTGAAAAATAAGGTAAAGTCTTTTAATTCCTGTTTTCATATGGTTAAATAGACCTTCTGAATTTCTCCAAAAGTATGTATATTGACAAATTTTCACAATTTTTCTTTAAAGCAAAATTTATAGAAAACTACTAGAGATACCCGAAATAATTAAACAAAAAAACCACATATTTTCCTGGACGTATGAAAAAAATCAAATTTCTCTATTTCGATTCAAGATGATGCTTCTGCATATTAGTATCGAAGAGCGGTAAAATCAATAAAAACTCATGATCAGTGTATTCATGTATAATTTAAAAAAGAGTTCTATATAAACCTAATGAAATAGCAAAGATATAGGAAAACCTTTTGTTAAATAACGTTCAGGACATTCCGTACCACTTATTATAAAATTTCTTTCCATCTGATGAGCTGAACAAACGTAATTAAAATCAAACGTCCACAACCTAAGATATTAGTTTTCTACTTAATCATGGAGAATTCAATACCTTTCTCGACGACATTTATTAATTCGTTCCAGAAAAAAAGTTAATCCGATTCATCAAAAAATGTCCATGTATAAAAACTAAAACACTATTTAATCCTCTTATGAAAATAAATTGCTGGCATTGCCATCTTCCTCGTCAGCGCTCATATTCATTTTTTCAATAACGCGTTGTTCTCGAGTATTTGTTTCACACGTTGTTTTAGACTAAAATCGATTCCATACCACGAGAACTCCAATGTGGTGAGTGTCTGTGTAAAATAGTGAGTGAACAGATGAAAAAAAAGATTATTAATGTGATTCATATTACTGTGTTTTGTTCTAAAGCATCGGCTAAATATTGTGCTCCTTTTGCACCAATTTGATTGTTCCCAAGGGTCAATGCAATGAGTGTCTGTGTAAAATAGTGAGTGGACAGGTGAAAAAGAAGAATATTGATGTGATTCATATTACTTTGTTTTGTTCTAAAGCATTGGCTAAATGCTGTGCTCCTTGTGCACCAATTTGATTGTACCGGAGGGTCAATATAGTGAGTGTCTGTGTAAAATATTGAGAACATAAATGAATAAGAAGAATACTGATAATAATTCATATTACTTTGTTTTGTTCTAAAGCATTGGCTAAATGTTGTGCCCCTTGTGCACCAACTCGATTTCTCGAAAGATCCAATCTGGTGAGTGTCTGTATAAAATAGTAAGTGGACAGGTGAAAAAGGAGAATATTGATGCGATTTCATATTACTTTGTTGTGTTCCAAAGTATTAGCTAAATGCTGTGCTCCTTGTGCACCAATTTGATTGTCCCAGAAGTCGAACGTGGTGAATGTCTGTGTAAAATAGTGAGAACATAGATGAATAAGAAGATTGATACGACTTCACATTACTTTGTTTTGTTCTAAAGCATTGGCTAAACGCTGTGCTCCTTGTGTACCAATTTGATGGACTCTGAGGCTCAATGTGGTAAATGTCTGCGAAAAGTAGTATCCAAGTAAACATTATTAAAATATTTTATGAACAAGATTTTAGTTCGACAAAAATTGTCAGGAAATTCACGAGAAATCGTAAAGATATATTTGTGAATGTGGAGTTGGAAAAGGCAACCTATCTATAACAAAACAGAGTCAGACTTAGTCGCTGGTGTTAGTATAAATGAAATATCTAGTGTAGACTATTGCTGAAATCAGTTACATAGGAATCGGCCATTATATAGTATTGTTTTATAGAAGAATGTTCTGGATGGGTCTTGTCAAAAGGAAAAATGTGCAAAGAAATTTAGATGTTGATAGTTTTAGAAACCACGTTTAAATATAACGGAAAATTTTTTCTCAGGAAGGAATCCTCCACAATGCCACTAGCAAAAGAAGATCTTCTCACGAATTGTGGAGGATTATTAAGAAACTTCAGTAAGGTACATCACGTGGCTCGCAAGTTTCTCATTATATCTTTTATGAGGACTTATGAACTTTGTAGATGATAATGGTTAAACGAGTTTAGAACTCAGACTATTTGTGGGGATGACTTACATAATATAATAAAAGAAACGATCTTTTTAGCCTCATTATCTTGATCACTGGTGCTCAGTATTTTATAGTTCGATAGTCACGTGAAACTATATCAGATAAGACTATGCGGGGAATGCACAATATACAAAACATGTAATGATTAACATTCTAGATTACAAATACTACTCCATCTAATGCTTTAAAATTTATTAATAGAAAATTTAACACTGCCTAGCTTTTTAATTAATGAATGATAATCAACAATTATTGAACTATTCGAAAGTTTACTGTGTATTTAGTTTAGCAACGTCTACCACTTCAATCAGATTTTAGTTCTATTGTTATTGAGCATAATCGAAGCCATCATATTCCTCATAAAATAGTATATTATCATAGAGGTGTTTCAGTTCCATTTTACAATAAAAGTTCTTGAAAAAACAATTATTTTAGATATATATCGCAGCAGGTTGAATTACATTAATGAAGCAAAAAGACTGAGAAAGAAATCTTTAAGGCCAAGCTCTCACCCAAGACATTATTTTTGGCAAAGAACATCCGATGTTAACGAAACTTCCAGAGTAAATGTATCTTGAGCCGGGCACCTTATGATAAAAGTTTCAGCTTGAAATCTTGAATCTTTTAAGAAATTGCTTAAGATTATGGTTCAAAACATAGATTCTTATGCATCCCAAATTTTTCCGCCAATTTAAATGTTAGGAAATCCAACCTGGTTTTAAAATGTAGCCAAGAGTTGAGGCCACAACTTAAAAGGGTCGGATTTTTTTAAATTTTTCTGTAGTTTGGTTTTTAAAGAACTTCTACATCGTAATATGAAATTATTAAGGTGTAAGTTCTCAAACATTTTCTCCTCATCTGACATCAATCATGAAATCGAGAAATCAGACTCTGTTAAGGTGTAGTGGCAGATCTCAGCTATGATTTAAAACAAATCGGAACTTTCTAGCTTTCAAAGTGGCGGAGAAATCCGGGAAGAACGAAAACATAAAACCAAAAAGTCCCATTTTGAGAAAAACGCATGATACTTTTTAGAAGTATGCTTTATGACTTTTCATCCAGTAATCGTTTTTTCTTTCTTTCATCTTAAGTAATAAAAGACACTTTGAACTTATTATGACTGATGATATTACGAAAAAAATTTTTTAGCAGGTTCATCTAAATGATCTTAAAAACAAGAAATTAGGATATAGCATGTGATTAATGAATGATATGATAATAAAGTAAGTAGTATCTTTAAAATCTGAGATAGCAGTGATCATATTTCGATAATCAATTATTACCACCTGCCTCATTTATATCGGAAATGTCGCTATCTGATAGTTCCAATGTAATATCCTTTACAATGGAATCAAGGTTTTCTTCATTCGGAGTATATGCAATTTCACTATCATTTTTATCTCATTACATGACAGAATCTAAGTCAAGATAATATTCTGCGCAATGGAAAGAAATATGTTTTACTATTAAAAATTGAAATGCGCAAAAACATTGAATTATTTAAAAGATGTCGTTTTTTCTGAATAAAGGCTCGTAGAAAAATCTTTGTCAAACCCTTGAAATCCATCGCAAACAAAATAAACTATAGTGTATTCCACAACGAATTTGACACTCTATCATAGGCGCTATTTATAAAGAAACCTCGATAACTTTGAGAAAAATCAACTTTTTTGGGTGAGGACTGGGCCTTAACCTATTACGAACTGTCAAAGCGTCTGATTTTACAACCTTCAATTTTTATTTCAGTTTATAATAGTTGCTTACGTAGTAGAACATAAATAGTATGATGAGCCATTTCTACAAACTAGTGTTAACAAAAAAGAACATATTCATGTTATTATGAGTCATTTCATACATGATATCTTCGTTGTTTTAATCATTGAAAAGAATAACTTTAATGCTTTTAAGAAGCGTCTTGATTCTGTTTTCTATTTTCTAAGATATTGTAGAGCTTTAAAAGCAGACAAAATTTCCCATAATACTCATATATATTCTTCTAAGTTCGTTTCATCGATAGAAAACAATTAAGTGTACGATACTTTCCAATCAAACCTATCTGTTGGAATCAAGAATGGAGCTTTTGAAGGAAAATAATGCATCGAGAAAAAAAATAACATTATTTGAAAGATAATAAAAATATGACTTTATCATACAAATAAAGATTACCTGGTATCGATAGTATGTATCTGTTATGGCATTTAGTCGTGTGCAGACAGCACGACACGACAGTAGAATTGTTAGCTGATCAAGATGGTCGAGAATTCTATAAATCAACTCGACTGGTAGTGTATGAAATGATAAAATTATTTTGTTCGACATTGATACTGCTTTCGTCAAATTATATGTGTGCTGTCTAAAATAGTATTTTTTTGTTTACATGTTCTTTTGTATACGTTGTGTTATAAAGTTTCTTTTGATGGTGCAATTTGTTCTCCATATGCAGAAATACAGATACGTTAAGCAAATAGTGATATTTGAAGGCCATATAGAAGCAATTATATATTGCGTTTTTTTATATATTACACAAAATAATGAATTGCATGTATGCTGATTTTTCATTTTTCTTCAGCAATTATGCGAACGTAACTCAC
>JAJEKB010017381.1:0-17388 GCA_022393335.1 Macrotrachela quadricornifera | reverse complement strand
AAATTTTATTATTAATTCTGAAAGCTTGAAAAAAGATCTTTTCAATGATGAGAGAAAGCTGATCATAAAAGTAATGATTCTATATCCATAGTATGTTCATCACATAGCTAAAAGAAATTATTTCTATCAATAAACTCATCGATTTATATTTTGTATTGTATAAAGAATTGATTAAAGCAATATATTGCATTTTTGATTTTTAATGTTATGCTTGCGAGAGGTTATTCTCAGGCGCTTAGGATATTTCTAAACTGTTATAACCAAATAGTTCTTTCAAAAGATAGCTGCTTCATGATTTCATAATGTACGAATAGATTAGTTAAAAATATACGAGATAATTTCATTAGATAGCTTAATGTTATGCGTAGCGATATCATTCAAAAACAACAATAACAATCCACATTGTATTTATGAGAACAGATAAAGCTTTAAATATAAAAGGCGATAATATATCACAATTTACAAATATTTAAAAAATCTCCTGTACTGTATGAGAATCATTTCAGACTGATATCTTTTTCGATCTAAAATCAAATTATATCAGTCAAATTTGGAAAACTATTGACTTTTGCCTAAATGGTTTTACTATGTTTTTTAGAGTAGATATTGCAATATTCTTTGGAAGAAACATAAGGCTTTAAAGAGTTAAATTACCGACCGTTTTTATTGAAGAATCTTCAATTGACATTTATGTAAAACAAAAAAATTGAAAACAAACTCATTCTATCTCTCCCGCCAGCAAAAGATATCGCATACTCACTAACGTACAATTTTCGTTATCTTTGTCTTCTTTTCTCGTTCATTTTTAGTTTATCTTGTATTTTCAATCTCAATATATAAGAAATAATAAGAATAAATGTTTATGAAAACAAAATTATAAATGAAGAAAATAATGCGCCATTAATAATTAAATATAAATGCCTTATCGTGCCGAATCTTCTTCTTCAACGACATTGGGCAATAAAAAATCAATAATTTCAGTTAGTAGTGTACAAGGATCAAGAGTTACTATTGTTGTTTGGTTATTACGAATTTTACTTTCGATTATTTTACTGTTATTTGCTATGCCTATAGCATTACTTTTAACACCATGGTGGATATGGATGCAACCATTTGAAAGAGCATGTCCAAATATGATGAATGGTTATTATAGAATTGTCACATGGCCATTAACATTAAGTAAAAATATTCGATCTTATAGAGACGATGATCATTTTACTGAGCAAATAAAATATTAAGTATCTATTTCTCTTTTAATGGGAAAAGGTTAAAAAAAAATAAGAATGAATTTTATTGATAAAAAAAATAAATTTGTTGAAAATGTGATTCATCTAAATTCATAAATTCCGGTTTATATTGATATATCAAATATTTCAATTCATCATCTAATGATTTAAAATGATTAGTATTTTGACGAGCTTGATCAGTTAAAAAATTTGCCATATATTGCATTACTTGAACAGCATTTTTTGTATGAGGAATAGTTGTATTTACTTGCCATTCAAATGCAACCTTTTCTGGATGCCATTGAACACCAAAAATCGGATAACGACGGCCTAAATAAATAAGAATAGCATTATTGTTTGTAGATTTTTTTAAATAATATCAGATAAAAAAATGAATCACATGAAGTAATCATTGTTAATTTTAATTCAACTCATAGAAATCTTGTGATTGTTCAATTTCAATATAACACTGAAATTAAGAGAATTAGAATTTGTAGTAAACGTGTTCATTTTCTAGATATGTTTAAAAATTGAATCGTATTAAAAAAAAGTATACGTACTTTCAATAGTTGAAACAAATGTTTTGCCTTCTAAATCAGGACTTATTGTTAACATTTTATAAAATGTTGACAGTACAGGATCAGCTGAAAAGTTCTTTATTAATAGAAAAAGATAATTAAATAATAAAGCCAAATAAAAACAAAATGTTTACTTCTGGTCGCATACAAAAATCATGAAAATTTGTTGTTGTCGATTCATTTTCTAAGGAATTTTTTATATTTAATGGTAACGATGGTCCTAATAATCTACTATCAGCTGCATCTATTTGCAAGAAAATGAAAAAGACAATAAAAAATTTTTAATAAAAATCTAAATATAAAAATAAAATTCAATACCGGACATAAAAGTAACTGATGTGGCATAACCATTTCCTTTACATGTTTCCAAAATATCTGTTGCACATTTTGTTAACATAAGTAATACTTCAAAACCAAGACATGTTCCCCATAAAGGAAAACTTTTTTGTACTTCATCAAATTCCTAAAGATAAAAATAGTATTAAAAAAAATTTTTATCTTTATTTTACTTTTAATGACCAAATATAAAAAAGTTTAGCAACATAAAAATATTCATCACTAAATTGACCACCAGGAAAGAGTACACTAAACGAAAATATATGATATTTTCTTCTCTTTTTTTTTTATTATTGTTTATTTATTAACAAACCCATTAAGTGAATTGAACAAATGTGAATAATAGTCTATCGATTGATACATTCTTTGAAATTTTAAAAATTAAATTATTATTTAAAAAAGAAATTTTTTCTTTTAATCTTTTACTGAATAGGTACCACTTGAGCACCGGTTGCTTCGATATATTTGACATAAGAAGCTGCTATATAAGTAGTACGATTTGGTTTATGCCAAGTAGATGGAGTTGGTTGAGTTAAAATTCCTAAGTTATATTAACAATTATATTTAATTATTTAGTCATAGTTATTATTTACCAATAATTGGTCGAGTATTCTCAGTAGATAATTTTTTTATATTATAATTTGCATTAATATATGATACGACTAGAATTGTACATAATAATCCAATAATTCTCATATTAATATATATGTATATATATATATTTAAATCTAAAATAAAACTCACCATTATTAGCGTTTAATTTAGCCATACATCAATATACTGTTTTACCCTATTATATAATCTTAATAATTCTTCTCAAGCATGTAGAATACATTTACCTTATTCGTTCCGCATGACATACGAAATAAACAAAAAAACACAACAAGGAGATTCTTTATATGTATACTTGAATCAAAATAATAATATTTCTAACTATAAAACTATCTTTTTTTTTTATTTTCATATATAACAACTTTTTTTATGTTTTTCAGTAAATATAAAACAAAAACAAACTAGAAATAACTATGATTTTATATTTCGATATTTAATCAATTGAATAGCATGTCCAGCATTAACATTGATCACAAGTAAATCTCGATTATTAATAATACACATCTAGAAAGAATGAAAATCTTTTTCTTAATATAAAAAAACAGAAATATTTTACTTCTGTTTGATTTGTATAAAAAGTTTTCTTTGCCAATTGTACTTTTTCATTATTATCAATTTTAATAATCCATAAAATTTTTTCATCATCAAGAGCAAAGAATATATTATATTGTTCAAGACATTTCATTGTATATATATTTAAACAATTATTTAAATCAATTGTATAACGTACTTCAAGTGTATTAATATCATATAGAAGTACAGAAATTTTTTTTGGAGTTATATATGGAAAATATGATATAAGTACTTCACTTTTTTCTATTAAACAAATTAATGTATTTGTACAACAAAATGAAGGACTATTAATCTAAATAAAAAAACTCAATAGTAAAAATAATAGTGGACAGTTTATAACAATATGTCAAAATGTTCTTCACTTTCATAGAATATTCTTTTAATCTACTAAAGATTATATGTTCTAAAAGAAAACCATGCCTGTTTTGTACTGTTTTACCGTTTATTACTAATAAAAAAATCATGAAATGAAAAATAGTTAACTGCTCAAGGAAATAATGTACGTCAGTAGATCAAATTTTGAATTCGAACTTTGTTGTTCCTAAATTGCAGATTAAATAAAACTTTTCTGAATGCCAATCTGTAAAATCAAGAATAAATCTCAAAATTTCAAATGAATTAAAATTATGAAGTTAGCTTGTTCATTTAGAAATAAATCAGAAAGATCCTATATTTTCTTAGTATCGACTATGGATTGTTTAAAACAAAATAGTAAGAATAGATTTAAATAAGTTAATTTACCAGTAATTGTTTGTTAGCAGAACTATCAAACGATTTTTCTTGATTGAATTGTTTATCATAAATATGAATTGAACTTGATTGTTGATGAGTTATATATAGTAAAATATTATTTTGATTACAAGCAATTCGGACAGTGTTAAATTTTTCTAAATCAAATATTTTATTAATAATTATTGGATTAGATGATGAAAATTTTGATCCAGTATATTGAATTGTATAAATAGAATTATGAGTTACAGCTATATATCGATCAATAAGAGCACACCTTAATGAATTTATATGATATTTATATAAAAATTTTTGTTTAAAGAATTTTACCAAAGAATATCAATGATAGTATCATATTTCCATTTAATATTTCCTTGAAATTGTCCAGTAATTAGAATAAAATGAAGCCAATTATTCTGATTATTATAACATATAATTACATTTGAATTTGATGCAATTAAAGATATTTCAAAACGTGTATGAATTATATTTGCAAATTTCCAACATTTTCCTATATCTATATCATTAGTTGAATAGAATGAAGATGATGTTGTTATTTGTGGTATATTTGAAAAAGAACTCATTATTGATAAACTTCGATCAGATTTTATTGTTAATTCTTTCGATTTATTTACTATATTTGATTCAATTTCTTTTGTAGAAAAATCAAATGATTTAAAACGTAAATTAATTTCAACAAAATTAGATAAATAATTTTGTAATTTAACAAATAATAATTGTTTATTTTGATCATTTGATGAAGATATAATTAATAATATATTATAAAATTCATTTTGTAATGTTTGAATTTCCATTAAAAGATTATTTAAATGAATCTAATATATTAAATAAAAATATAATTCATTTTTCAAATAGTAAAAAGAATTACGCGTTTATCTTGATAAATTTGATCTTTATTATCAATAAGTTTTGATGAATTTTCAAATGATCGTTGTTTATTAATAATCAAATGTGAAAAATGTAAACATTGATCAATACCAAATCGAGTAAGTTTTGTTAAAAATTCAACTAGATTATCATTATCAATTCGATCATCATATGCACATAATGAATAACTTGTTAATATATCTGACATTTTAATGAATATATAATCTAGAAAATATATGAAATAAATCCGTTCAATATATATTATTCATATCTTCTTATGTTAAAATAAAATAGTTAAAGATGATGTCTATAATAGATATATGCATGATTTACTTCATAATATTTCAAAACAATCTCGGTTTTGGTTTGATTTTAAGTTAAATTGATATAATTTTAATGTAAAGAGCACGAAAAGTAAATAAAAGCAATATATCATATATAAGATATATACTGATCCATTAAATTTAAGTTAATTCTATATGAATAAACGAAGAAATAAGTAGCAATTAACAAAATATGAACTTATATATGTTTTGGACATTCCATTACTGTCAATAATATAAATGTCCCTTATCGTGACATATTTTATTAGATTCTTTTTTTTTAATATATAGAAATAATTTTGATTTTAGTTTTCATTGATTTTTAGGTGTAAATTCAGAAAATTAGACCTGTTTTGGATTAAAAATATTGATTATTGTTATAATTTCTTGATTAATTAAATAATTAATAGAGCAGAAATTTACATGACAAGTATTTAGAAAATTGATAATTCACAAAAAGAAACTAATGATATGTATTATGGTAAATCCGTATTCAATTCATTAATGCTTATAGTCAGAAAAATTAAAACTATTATGATCTAATTTTCCAACTTAAACATAAAACAGAATCAAAAAAAAGAAAATAAAGAAATTTTTTGCTTTCATTTTCATTTACTTATCATAACAAACTGTTCAAAAAGATAGATAACAACAGAAAAGAAAAACAAAACGTTCTTTTCAGAATTTTTTTCAAAAAAAAAATAGAAAAACAAACAACAATAACAAATAAACAAAACAAAAAAAAATATTCGTTTTTCTTCCTATATTTTTAATATCTTATCTGACATGCCGATATTGAAGTGTTTGAATTGAACATTCTGAACGTAAAATAAGTACGTCATGATCGTTAACAATACATAAATGTTTTCCTTCATCTAATAATTTTTTTCTTATTAATTCATCTGTATCTAAATTAACAAGAATAAGTTGCATAGGTTCAGCAAGTATTATAAATATATTTTTTTTATAACAACATTTTATATCATAAACATTTGAACAATGATATAATGACATTTGTTTTAAACATAACATTGTATTAAGATCAAAAAAAAATACTTGAACATTTTGTTCATTTTTTGTTTGATGAGGATTATTAATTGTTGATAAAACTTCAGTTTTTTTAACAATAGCAAATAAGTTTTCATTTAAACAAAAACCATGAAAACCAAGTGGAATTAAATCATGTTGTATATAATTATCAAAATGACGTAAACGTTGACCTGATCGACGATCATATAAATCAATTGATACACTCTGATGTTCAATCATATAGATGTACCACCCAGTTGAATGAGATGATATACGTACATGTTGAAATGATAAACCACGAAAATTAATTAATTTATTTACTTGTGGTACGTGTTCAGTTGTATATGGATTTGTATCATATGGATAACAAAGAGAATAAAGACCTAGATGGCCCACACTAAAAAATTATATGAAAATTGTATTAATTTTTTTTTTTTGATAATTGATAATATCAAGGATATAGTATTCTTATTTCGCTGATCTTTGTACCATTTGATATCTATATATATTTGATGTATTATAAATTTTGAATAGAAATTTGGTAATATCTATTTAGAACTCAATAGTTCTACTGGATATCTCAGGAGATTTGATTCCGTAATAAAACCATACTAAATAAAGAGATGCTTTAGATCAAATGTTATTCAAATATATACTATCTACACCAAGTCCGTAGCCAGGAATTTTTCAAGGGGGGTGCACGCCAGCAGAAAAAAAATTACGTGTTTTTTTGACCCCTACGCCCTACAGGATTTTTTTGGCCAAGGGGGTGCCCGTGCACCCTATTCACCCCCCCTGGCTACGGCCCTGATCTACACATGTAAAAAATGACTAAATTTCTATAAAACAAGACAAAAAAGAAAAGCAACGATTTATAGATTAATTTCTTTAAAAAATTCTCTTTTGCAAGATGATAATTGTATAAGTAAGCATATAGCTAAGTTTTACCGGATAATACTTAGATTTACTGAGTTTCATGACCTTTTATTTTTGATGAAACTTCTAAGTTTACAATTAAAAAAAACCAATTGATTTGATCTTTTATATGAACGACTTACATAAGATAAAATTTACTCCATGGACACCATATTATATCCCAAAGTCGAGCATTATTTGCTGTAATTGGTGCTAATAATCGATAAACTTTAATACTTGATAAATTAACACCAGATACTGTTGAATAATTAAGAAAATTTTTTTCAACAACATATGAAAGAATAGTGCGTCCATTTGATGCAATCATATCACATGGATAAGCTAATACAATACTTGGACCAAATTTAAAATGACTTAAATCATTAGTATTTAATGTTCCAATACTATTATTACTACTATCACCACTATTTTTGCCTGAATCAACTGTCCCTGTTGGTGATGAAACATTAGTATTTACACTAATAATTTGTTCGGATATTGGTTTTGATGGTGATGATGGTGTATCTGGTAGATTATGTGAAGCTATTGAAGAAAATGATGCTGTTAAATAAGATGATAAATTATCAAGATCACGTGCAGGCGAAAGAACAAGTTTTGCTAATCGAGTACTACATTGTTCTAATTCAGTAGAAAATAAACGAAATGTTTCTGGTGTATTACCATGATACATAATACTCTTTGTTTGCATATATTGTACAGCATCAAGCATTTGTTGTAATTCAATCTAAATAAAGGTCTATATTATGCAAATTATAGATTAAATTAATATCCATCTATATAGATAATATTTTATAGATGATGATATTCATTGTAGTTATATATAGTTTTGGCTAAGGTTAGTCTTTTTGAAAGTTTTATAGAATATAAATTCTGCAAAAATCTATTATATTTGTTTTAGTTTTAAATTGATGTTATTGTATTCTCTTTATTTCTAAATAGAAATTTTCTATTCAAAAGTTTATTAGATGTAGAGTATTGCTATATGTAACAGTAAGTTAGATCTAAGATAGTGCCATATTAACCTAAAAACTGAATCGTACTTATTTTGTCAGAAGAAGAACAGAATTTCGGGACGAAGCTCATCTCACTGCTCTTTACAACAATTAATTTGACATCAATGAATAGTTAGAACATTCCATAGTAC
Organism: Macrotrachela quadricornifera; assembly: GCA_022393335.1. Classification (NCBI taxonomy): domain Eukaryota; kingdom Metazoa; phylum Rotifera; class Eurotatoria; order Philodinida; family Philodinidae; genus Macrotrachela; species Macrotrachela quadricornifera. Next base: position 9,014 of record JAJEKB010017381.1, on the reverse strand, counting down.
CAAACAGAACAACGTGGTGTTGATCAGGACAGCTTAGTGCGTAACAATGTAATTTTAGATCACATTCTAGGTGTAGCATTGTATTCAGCATACTGTATTTTGAAAGATTATGCAATATATTAGTAGACGAAAAATGTTATATGAATCATATAGGTGAAATCTAACTAGAGCTATAAGTTATAAAAGCAGTGTCTAGACTGTCAAGACTACAACACCTCTAATAGAGATCAAAGCAGACTACTTAGTACTGGCATCCTGCTCGGTAATATGAAATGTATTAACTAGTTATTATAGAAATACGATCTTCCTTTTTTAGAAATTGATGAGGTAAATTTGTATTTGGGCCACAAGTCCATTTTGAATGGTTTTATAAAATTTCTAAAATGTTGAAATAAATATTTAACATACTTGTGCATTTAATGTTTGTTGTTCGATGTCATTTCGACAAAATCGTCTAATTTCAATTAATTGCTCAAATATTTTATTAAATGTTCGATTAATTGAATGATGTATATCTTCTCGTTGTATTTCAAATAATTTTTGTTTTTCAATTAAATCTTGTTGAACATGATTAAATAATTCTATTAAATTATTCATATTTTTATTTTTTAATGATAAACATAAAGGACGTCTTGAAAATGTTGATAAAATCAATGAATTTTGATCTATTGACATTAATCTCAAAAGAAACAGAAATCCAAAACATTTAGAATGTTTATTATATTATACAATGATAAAGAAAACACAAGCAAAAAAAACGTAACTATGACAAAATTTAAAGAAAAATATATATTATTTCTTAGTTCATTTCACGACGTGAATTAGCTGAAAAACTTCTTTGTTCTTTTTCAACATAACATTTTATTAACATATCAACATCAACAACTTGTACATGTACCATTTGTATATAATTAAATTTTGTTTCTGTTGGTAAATCATGTTGATTAAAAGATATTTCTTTTATATTAAGAGTTTTTCCATCTTTTACTTTTTTATGTCGAATCATTAAACGTCTACTTAAATATTCACCAATTAATGATACACTTCCAACACATACATATGAATTTGTACTTGGTAAAAATAATTCATAATCAAGTCTCATTGATTCATATGAACGTAATTTATCTGATGGACAATTTTGTATACGAAATGGTAAACGAAATTTTTCATACAAATTATACATTAAACGTGTTAATTCAATAAAAAGATCATCTAAACTAGATGTTTCTTTAAAACGATAAGATTTTTTATCAGTTAAACTATTTTTTAATTGTAAATTATATTCATGTTCACGTTTTATTGATATATTTGATGATTTCATTTGTAAATCATTTGTTGATTCATCTAATAATGGATCAGCAAAATTTTTTAAATGCGTATCACGAACATTTGTCATAGCTAATAATTGAATTTTATATGTTTGTTCATGATTAACATCATATGTTGTACCTTGTGTAAATACATAAAAAGGTAAATCTGTTTGAAAAAATGTTCGACGTATAAATGGTACAAGTATTGATGCTAATGAACCTAAACCAGATGTTATTAATGAACGTGAACGTGGATCATCTGAACTTTCAAATGTTGTTAAAACATGACGACTTTCATTTATATTTGCACCTAATGCTTCATAAATAAATGGTTTTGTCATACTAATTGATGACATTTCTTGAAAACCTAATTTTGTTAATTCAGAACATATAAAACGAACAAATTCATGTTTACGTATAATTGCTGGACCAAGCCAATATGGACCAAATATAGATACATCATTTTTTTCAACATGACATAATTCATTCCATGTTTTTGAATTAAATGCATGCTTAACAATAGGTATAGATGATTCATATATTGTTATACCTGATGATGGTTTAGCTGGTACGCCAATATGTTGTGCAGCTGGTAAATGAAGACAAGCAACAATAAAACGTTGATTAAATAAACGAAATTTTTCTCGAAATTGTTCAAAATGATTTTTTAAAGAATTAAATTCATTTTCATTCATAATTGCTTCACCACTAGCATATAAAGATTCATTATTAGTTAATTTTGATGAATGATTTACAGATTCAATCCATGCATTATCAACACTTGAAATCATTTCAGATGTATTTCGAATTTCACTTTAAATTAAACAAAAAAAACTTAATGTATGTAGTTGAAAATGAAGAAAATAGAAATTTGTATTTATATCATCGCCTTCTGTCAACTTTTGTCTTGTTTATACTCGAGAGTCTTTTTGCTGAAATCAAATTATAAACTCTTTCAAGGATCTTTCGATATTTTCTTCAACCTCCACCTATTCATCTTGTCGATTTGACTTTTGAGAAAACTCCAGTGAACGGTATCTACATGAATAGTACCAAAAATTTGCAAGAAAAATTCGACTCTGTCCGCGAAAGTCTAATTTTTTTATTAGATCTGAGCTCAAAAAATTATGGATGTACAGATTCATAAGATACTAAGGAATATGTTCCATCTGTTATCTATTAAGGTTACATTTTGATTGAAATTTAAATTTGTGATAAAAGAAATTTTAATTTTCTGACTGAAAAATTCTAACATAGTTCTTTTGATTTAATCTTTTACGTGAGTCACTCCAAAAGTTTTTAGCTTCTCAATTAAATTAATCGATATAGATGACTTTGGTAGTTGCAGTAGTAGCTTCAAGTCTTACAAGAAAATCCACAAAGTTTTGGCTCTTGAACGTTTTCCCTTGGTTTTTTTTCTAGATTAATTGATATACTACTAACATATCTTTTTTGTTATTACTATGGATCTTACACGTGATCAAGTTCGAGTTATGATTTATTATGATTATAAAAAAGAATTATCACAGCAAGCATGTCTTGAGTCTTTACAAAGGACATTTGGTGACTCTTGTGTATCATGTGCAACGGTTTATAACTGGTATGCTCAATTCAATCGGGGCAGAGATCAATTCGAAGATGAACCTCGTGTTGGTCGACCAAGAAGTGCAGTCACTCGTGAAAACATTGAAGCTGTCCGTCAGCTGATCAACGATGATCCACATATTACATATCAACAGATACAGGACACCTTACAGATTGGATCGGCAGCAACTAAATCTATTCTACATGATTATTTAGGTTGAAGAAAGAGCACATATCGGTGGGTGTCACATTTTTTAACTGAAGCTCAAAAGCAGGATCGTGTTGATTATTGCGTGGCAATGCTCGAGAAATCCAATGATGGAAGATGAAAACGTGTTTATGACATTATTACTGGTGATGAAAGCTGGTTTTAATATTATAATCCAGAGACGAAGCGTCAACGTCAAGTTTGGGTTGCAAGAAGTGATCCTCATCCAACAAAAGTTCGTCGGCAACGTTCTGTCGACAAACATATCTTTGCAATTTTCTTTGTGAAATCTGGCTTTAATACAATCATTCCTCTTGAAAACGGTACGACAGTTACAGCTAAGTAGTATACAGATGAATGTCTTTCAAATGTTTTAAAACAAGTGGAAAAACGTCAACGTCTTAATGGTTTTATTATTCACCATGGCAATGCATCAGCACACAAGGCCACACAAACAATGGAATATTTAGAAGCTCAACGCACCAAGCTGATGGGTCATCCAACCTACTCACTGGATTTGAGTCCCTGCGACTTCTAGTTATTTCCAAAAATTAAAGAACAGCTTCGTGGAAAAAATTTTCAGGACATTAATGAACTTCATGCTGCGGTCCAAGAACAAATGGGGTCTCCAAAAAGAAGATTTCTATCAATACTATAAACAGTGGTTTGAAAGAATGAATAAGTGCATTAGTGTACAAGGACATTACTTTGAACAAATATAATAAAATTATTTTAAACTCAGCTATCAGTATTGCAAATCTAAAAACTTTTGGAGTGACCTATGTAATGATGAGTATTACGAATTTTCCGATTTTTCTTGTTTTGAAACTGTGTGAATAATAATCTACTTTTTTCTTTTGAAAATAATTAAATACGATCAATCTCTAAAAGAAGATTGATATGTTAGTAAATAAGTGTTTACTTATTTGTTGTTGATGATATTGTTTGAGTTTCATTTAATGTACGAATCGTTTTGATTTTTTTTATTCGTTTTTTTGTTTTATTTGTATCTGTTTCATGAATATCTGTCATTGTTAAATCATTTGTTTGTTGTTGTGTACGTAAATTTTCTTGTACATGATGAAGATCTCTTAAATGTTTATATTCTTTTTTACCTTGTTGCCAACGTTGATAATCTGACGCAAGTTGATTAATATCAACCATTAAATTTCTTTGTTCACAATTTTCTTTTAATAATTCAATATCACGAAAGATTTTAATCAAATGTAAATCAGGTAAAACTTGTTTTGGATAATCTGCAGCATTTAATGGATAAAGAGCTTTAAAAAGAAAATAAAATCAAATAAATAAAAAGAGAATAAAATGAATTAACCTGATCGTATATGATCATTATGTGATTTAACTGTAAATAAAAGATCTTCATTAGGAAATGTATGTGCTGTTGAAGATATACGATATGAAAATTGATAAACTGTCCGTCGAATAATTAAGAATTTCGATGAATACATCTGAAAAAAAAGTATAACATTAAAAAAAAAATTTGACATGTATAATAATGAGAAAAGGAAAAAATTTTATATTTATATAGATTTATTTTCTTTTTCATAGATATTTTTTGCATAATTTGACCATGATTGATTAAGTGGAAGAATAAAAATTAAGCCAGATTCTCCACCAAATGCAAACCAACCATATGAACCAAGATTTGGATTAAAACGAATCTAATTTAATCAAATAAATTTTTATTTATTTAAAAATAAAATGAGAAAGAATATCACTTTATGTAAAGCATTTAAAGCATAATTTCCAGCTTGACTAAAATCATCTTGTTTACTAACAAATTTTTGCTAAAAAACAAAATTTAAATAAATTTTATTTTTTAAAATATGTAAAATATAATTACATCACAACATAAATTTATATCAAGATAATATTTATCAATTAAATCTGAATATGATGATTGTTCAAAAATTGGTTCACCAATTCCTTCATTAACTATAAATAAGAAAAGATTATTTTTTTGTCAAGATTCTATTTATAAAAATGGCATGAAATTTTTCACGATATGTTATTTATGTTCTATTTTCTTTGGAAGAGCATGTCAGGATGCGATGCATGACCGAATTTGCCTTTTTACACATATTTACTTTTTCGTGGAGAAAAAGAGTCACAACGTCAGTGACCCAAACAAGCAAATTTTAGCACTTTTCATGCTACATCTTATAGTATATTTGGTTTTCTTTTAATAAAATCTATAAGGTGATATAACGATGAAATACGAAAAACAAGTTTGTAGTGTACTAAAAAATTGATCTTATTCGCAGAGTCAAAAACTGATCGCACAAAATTTTGATCATTTTGAAAACAAAAAGTGCCTATATAAAATAAGGTTTCTAATGTAACTTGTAGAACTTTTCACGCGGTATACTTTGCTTTTAAAATATATCTGATAGAAGGGAATAAAAAAAAGGAAATATGAACACTAGCCATTCGAAGAATATTTGTTAGCTTAGACAGTTAGGTACTTTTTATGTTTTGAATAACATTTATTTAGTTTTTTTTAATTTTCTACAGAAATAAGTTTAGTTATAGGTTTCTAGAGAATTCTACAAGAAAAAAAGTTATAGTCAAAATACTGAGACCACCATTGATTCTGTCGCACCCGTAATATATACTTCTGATTAAAATAGTCTTTTATTTTACGATGAGAGGTTAATAAAAAAACAAATATATTTTTTTTTCTTACTCTTTGTTATTTCTTCGTGTTTATCTGACTTAATTATTGCATTTAAATTAAATAATTTCTTAAATAAATAATTTTATATGAAAATATTTTGTTTGTTTTTTATTTTGCTTTCTTACTAATCGATATTTTAATGAACATTCATTTTTTCTTGTCCATCGAACAAAATTTGTTACACGAAAGAAATATACATGACCTAGAAAATAAATAATTCTTTTAATATTTTCGAAAAAGTTTCGTTCTTTTGTTTTAAATACCATTTGAATCACAAAGTAAAATCGCATCAAGCCATGGTGAATAATCCACACTTAAAACATGATCAGGTGTTGATTGAAAATAAATATGTTTAGGAAGATTACCACCTTCAGGTTCATATGCAAGATAAGCGCTTGTTCGAGCATATGATCTTAAAAGAAAAATTATAGTAGATGAATTAATTCTTGTATATAAAAAAAACATACGGTGTAAATTCTTTTACGCATAAAAGATCACCAGTTAACGTTCTTATGACTGATTCTGTACCACTATTTTCAATATCAATTAAATGTTGATGACTATCATTAAAATCCCATACACTATAAAAATAAAAATAAATAAGAAAAATTTTATATGATTTTTTTAAATACGAAAATCGCTTTGCAATATTTGCAATTGTTAAAACAAGATTTGATGAATCATTTAAAAATTTTATATCACGAATTGGTGTATATGATATTCGAATAAATCGAATAGGATAAATAATTTTTTCATGATTTGATTTCTAAATATTCAAAAAAAATAAAATAAAATTTTTAATTATATTTATTTTGATATTTTACAATTTCACTTAAATGTTTTGCTTTTGTATTAACGTGAAAAAGTGCAATAAAACCATTACTATAACAAGCAGCAAGACGACTTGGATCATGTATAGACCAATCAATAGCTAAACATTGTGTAAGATTATTTGGTTCATTAAGTAAAAAACGAATTGATTTTAATGATTTATAAAATGGAAAAATTTTATTTGATGATTCATTTGATAATATTAATTGTTGAGAAAATATTTTATATAAATAAATTGAACCTGAACTTGTACCAGCAGCTAAATAAGCTGATGGAAATGAACATGATGGTGACCATTTTAAACTCCATATAGCACCACTATCATTAATTGATATTAAACAAATAAGTTGATGATTTTTTGGTGATAAATTCGTTTTTATATTTGATAAATCAAACATCCAAATTTGAATATAATTTTGGTATGAATATGTTTCATCATAAAAATGTTTTGATATTAATGATGAACGTGAACAACCAACAGCTAAATATTGATGTGTTACGGAACATTTTGATGTAGGCATTGAAAGCCAATCGAGTGATTGTATTGGACCAATACCAATATTAAGTGTAAATACATTGTTTTTATGTACAGTAGATTCAAATGGTGGAAGAGTTAAAGGTGTATTATCCACCTATATAATCGAAATAAATTAATATAAATTAGTAATATTTTTTTCAATAGACAATCAAAATAGAATGATTGAACATCAAATTTAAATAAGTGCTATATTGCTTTTAATAGAATTTGAAAATTAACAGAAATTTGTTTCATATCGCAGAACTAATAAATTTTTACATTTTGAAGCTTTCTTTTTTTTTTCATAGTTGAGATCGTAACAGACTGTGAGTCAAAAAAAATCCTATTGGTTGAATCTGAGCGATCTATTACAAAGCGATTATTGATACTAATTCTATGTAAAAAGTACATCGACTCATATCGTTAAAGTTCTTCTTTACTTAATGAGGAACAAGGGTATAAAATAGTGAAATACTTTATTTTGATAAACAACAAATCCAATTATGTTTTCTAGAAACTGAAAGATGAAATCACTAATGCATTAGCTGCCGTTGATAATGGATTATTGGAAAGTATTAACGAACTCAATTATATAAATATATCTTTTTCAATGTGTTCTTACTATTGGTTGCACTATACTCGAATCATTCACTGTTAGTGTATTTCATAGATGGAACCTATACCGATATAGTGTTTAGATCAATTGGTTTGCTGATAAAGCTATCGATGCCAACCGATTGATTAATCATGGATAGACTGATTGATGTTGGTAGATAAGTCATTCCCTACTTTAATATCTCTTTTGCGTCTGCTAACGACATTTGTCACATTAAATATGATACTCTTGTATAAATATATCAAATGTGTATAACAACTTTCATATCTAAACTACATCTCTTGTAACTAGATGAATGAGCAAATCATTGAAAAAAATCTGTTAAAGAAGCTTAACATTAACAAAAATAACTTCAATTCTATTAAGTAATTGCCGCTCTACTCGACATATACCCGTTTGATTCTGTATAACTTCATAGAATCGGCATTAGTATTGATCTTCGAAAAATCAAGTCGATTTCATCTCGAGTATACTGAATTTAATTATAATAGAAGGAATGTTACAAAAGACGAGTATTTGTGAAGTAAGAGTTGGTATAATAAAGAAAAGTTTGTATCTAACGTTACATACTCATATTAAAAAATGTACATTGTATAAAGTAAAAAAGCGGTCATCATGTAACTATCATAAACATTTGTCATGATTGGTCGTAATCAAATTTCTGTCACGCGCATCGATTATGAATCATAAATGACGTATAATAAGTTCTCTCAACTTTTTAAATTAACAAAACATGGTATAAGGCAAGCTCAAACTGTGTGTAAGTATATAAAATCTATGTTGATTCTTTGAGAGCATGCAAAAAAATCTAATTTTATTTTACATACATTTTGAGAAAGTTGAACATGATATGTATCAAGTAAAACTTGATCTGTCATTTTATTATCATTAATAAATTCAATTTTATTTTCATTATCAAGATAATCAATTGATAACTGTCGATCTTGATTACGATGTTGTAATTTAAGTGCTACATCAAATGCTATCTCATTTAATGTCAATGCATGTTCTATTGAAATATATTGAAAAAGAAAAATGAATATATTCTATAATATGATTAACATATTTACGCGGCACAGGTCCATTATCAATTGTATTTCGATAATTACCCCAACTTTCAGTTTTATCTTTAGATAAAATTGCTATTGATTTACGTTTAGCAGCTGATGATCGACGATTTTGAGGTTGAATATCTTCATCAGATTCTTCTTCTTCTTCAATATCATCATTTTCATATTCTTCATCACTAC
>JAJEKB010017379.1:0-20281 GCA_022393335.1 Macrotrachela quadricornifera | reverse complement strand
CTGAATTCAAATATTCTATTTAAATTGATTTACAACTCATTCCTATACTTCTATTAGATGAAAACTTTTAAAGTTTTTAAAACGTAAAATTGATAAATTCAATTGTTCAATATTTGGTATTATCTTGAATAGTTGTATGATCGATTTAACTGACCATAGATTGATATAAAGACGTTTGACACTCAACATTTGTGGAATACCAGTGAAATTTGGTATATCATTATCAAAGATAAGTGTGAGCGTTGTTAGTTGATGTGATGCATGGGAGGCAATCGTTCTAAGAGAGCTTTGTCTAGCTGGAAAAATTGAAAATTGTGATAAAGATGGTATCGACAAAGCTTCGGTAAAAAATTGTTTTTCTGTGGAAAACTGGGATACATCGTAGTCTCCATCTTCTTCTATTACTAAAGATTCTAAGTTAGTTAACCAATGAATATGAGATTGAACTAATTGAAGTTGTTGTTTTCCAACGAGTTTAAGTGATCGAATATTTTGTCCAGACAATGGAAGAATTTCTTCAGAAAATAGTTGCCAATGTCGATAGGATGGTCTCTTGTTATGAGTTAAATCGATATCATACGAATATGGATTGATTATTTGTTGAAATCTTTGATTGAGATTTGTGAATGTGTAAAGTATATCGAATTTGTGAAGATAACAGAAAATCTGTATTAATAGCTCGTCTGGAAGAGATTCGAAAAGCATGTTGTTGTTGTGGCTGCATCAGTTTTAGTTGGTAAACGATTTAAATACAGGTAAGAAGATGTGGGATTTTTATCCACAGAGAAAAGGAAAACAAAGGATCAATTACAAAAAAAGCAAAGAAATTAATGAAATTAATAAGAAATATGAAGAAAAACAAAGAAAGGTTGGAAGCAATAACACTCAGTTAACATATGAGTAAGCGGATTTTAACTTGTTATCATCTTATACAATCTATAGAAATCTGTGTCGAAATAACCAACTCGCAGCAATCTTATACTACAGGGTGGCCTATAGGTAACAGGAAAAAGTCAAATTTGAATATCTTTCTTACGACTCAGGCGAAGGAGCTGATTTTTCTTCAGCAGCGATAGAGTCATATATATGCTTCATATTCATATAGACATGTCTAAGCAGATCCTTTGTTAAGTATCACTATTGTTCTCAATAAGAAAAAAATTACTTTTTTATAGTTCAAAAACCAAGTCACTTTGCTAAAGTTTTCTAACCTACCTATGAAAAAACAAAATTATGTTGTTGAGGTCATTATTGATACTTTATAAAAGTTCTCATGGATTTAAAGTGTCAACATGCCTTTCTTATTAACAAAAAAATCAACTCCGTCGCTTAAGTCGTAAGGAAAATATTCAATTTTTATTTTGTCTTGTTACTTATGGGCCACCCTGTACAGTGTGTGTGGGTGCAATCATGTTAATGCCCATTCAAACTTTGAAACATCACTAAGAGTTATAATGCTTTGTATATAACTAATGCTTGAAATCATCATATTGTAGAACAGAAGAGTGGTGCAACAGTTGATCAAGTACTGGCGCATGGGAACTGCGCAGGAGATTGAAATGATCAGTTACATTTCCTACACAAACAAATCCTTTCTCAGGCTAACTAAAAAAAACAGATCTCATTTAATTTTGCATGCAATCACAAATCGTTTTCTTAACGTTTAAACCTTAGATCTTTTACCGACTAAGCGAATCAAAGACTCAACTTATAATGTTCATCTTGAGTACAAGAATATTTTCTTGAAGTACAAATTTAATGAAGAATATTGTGGACATACGCACGCACATTTACTGCTGAAGCTGTTGATCAGTTCACATTTGACACAAATGTGTATCGATTGAGTTAGCATTGTTGGTTTATTAATTGACGAGCAGTCGGTGTTAATACGTGGTCCATTAAAGATGGTTTCTGAAAAAGATAAGTAAAGATAATGCTGCAGCTGAAGTTCATTGTTAAAAACTCATTAGCATTAACATGAACATGTGCAAGTAGAAAATCTGTTTCTGAATCACGAGAATAGTCGAGGGACCGATTTTTTATTATGTCTGTAGTTGAAATTATTGATATCGGTGTTGTACATCCATTGATGCATTTATTCAATGATCCCAATATTGAAATATGTGTCGCCATTTAATAATTCAATGTAGTTTCGTCGTGTGCTCGAACCAAGTCAACTGCGGTTGTTCGACGAAGATTTTCTTTCACATCAGTATCTGATACCACGGCGTATATTGTTCAATTTTAAGCAAAGCAGGATTAACATCGAGACTTGTCTGCCAGGCTATATCATTAGTCAAACTTGGATCACCGCGAATTAAATTATCCACTTTGATCTTACGTCGATTCATAGAAAAATTATTTTCAGTGGATCTTAACAAGATTGGATCTTTCTTAAAACTTATTTATTACATACGAGTTCTATTATCTTTTCATTGAAAGAAACGATAAAAAAATGAAAGCATATATTAATCGACTACTACATGTATCTTTTATACAGTAGTGTCTGTATTGCTGAAAATATTCATTATTAGAAAACTACACCCTCTGGTCAGATCAGTTCCTTTCGAAGAACTGTCGGATAGTTCCTAAAATCGGAACTATCCTAGACCTACCCCTGAGTTGAGCATGATATTTTCATACTGTACTACTGTGTGTTATCTATTTATTGTGTGCTCGATGATTATGTAATCGACGAAAAATCTTAACTTCGAAATGAGTTAAATCTTTAAATGGAATCTTGCTAGAAATCAATTTTTTCTTATGTGTTTTTTGTTGTAGTACTTGACTAGAAATCGTAGCCTCAAAATGAGCAAAATATTTGAGAAGAATATTGTACGTATGAGTCATTGATTTTCTATATTATTTCTTCGACCTCACATGTCTTGAAATATACTCATCAGATGCACCGTCAAAATTTGTGTTTAATGAGTATTTCTCGAGACTGGTGAGATCGGATAAATAATAAAAAACACTTACTTTTATTGAGAAATCGAACGTTTTCTTTTAGTTTGCAAAAAAAGTAGTTTTTGATACTTCTCAAATAATTTTGTTAATCCTATAATCTCAAAAATCTGGCTTAAAAAATTGTTCATATATACAGTGTTTGTAAACATATCCAAAGATAAATTGTTACTCTATTTTTGTATTATTGTCATCTTTAAAACACTTTATCATATATGGATGAAGAAAGGAGAGGTAAAGTTTATGTGCCACTCTGTATCAAATTTCGAGATGCAATAAAGTTTAATCATCTGATATTTCTATTGAAAAAGAAATCGATTATATAGATAAGTTCGAATATGTAAATACATTTTGATTCTATTCTTTGTTTAACCGAGAGAGTAATGATATTCATACAATTGTATTTACTCTTGATTTTACAATTCTTCTCATGTTTTTCTATCGAAACTAAATTAAACTTAACTTTCGATGAATTTTTTGATTATACAACATTTCCATTATTGAAACTTTCTCCAACAGATCAACATTTACTTATTCAAACTAGACGACCATCATGGAATACAAGTTCTTATGAAGACACTCTATGGCTCTATAATATACAAAATCAAACAAAAAAAATTATTACAACAAATCTTCATAAATCAATTAAACCACAATGGTCACCAACCGGTAACTATATTGCATTATTACCAAGAAATCAATCCGAACAATATATTTATTTCTATTCTCTTCTATCCAATGAATTCTTATCTATCCAAATTGGAAATGATATTCCTTTAGCTTTTACATGGTCAAACAATGATTCATCGATTTATATAGCTATGCAATCAATAGATAAAGAGAATGATTTATACAAAGATGTTAATCAATATCGAGAAAATATCATACATAAAAATAGTACAATCTATCGAATTGATTTTAATTTAAATGATCATTTATTATCTGTAAAAAAAACTCTTATTCAAAATGTATCTTTTCTCATTAATCAATTATTATTTACTCTATTTGAAGAAAAACTTATCTTTTCATCTACATCTACAATTCGAGAAGATTTAGATGATTTTGAACTCTATTCAATTGATCTTCGAAATAAATCTACATTATTAAAATTAACAAATAATGAAGCAATTGAAACGGAATTACAATTATCTGTTGATGGTCAATATCTTTTTTTTCGAACATTTCATCGTAGTTCGAATAAGAAAAAATTTAATAATACACAAAATCGTCTTTATTCATTAAATTTAATGAATCAAGTAATTATACGTTTTGCAGAAAATTTTCATGGTAGTATTAATGGATATACAATAAAATCTGATTCTAGTGTTTATATCCTTGGACAACTAGGAACACAAGTACAAATTTATACACAACAATCATCAACGAAAGATCTAATTAATTATATTGGATGGAATGGAACATATGATATGATTGTATCATCATTTAATCATCAATCAATTGCATTTGTTTATTCATCATCAGAAAAACCAATGGAAGTTTATTTAACTAATAATATTAATCAATTGAAATCAGCACAAGCAATAACTAATGAAAATAATATATTTACTCAAAGAAATTTACCTCAAATTAAAATCTATCAATGGATAAATGAAGATGATCATCGAATAATTGAGGGAATATTACATTATCCACCGGATATGTTTCAATCAAAAAATCTTCCTCTTTTAGTTCTTATTCATGGTGGTCCATATGCAGCTAGTTTAAATAGATTTGATTTAAATTGGTATACTTGGGCTCCATTAGCAGCTTCACAAGGTTGGTTAGTATTCGAACCTAATTATCGAGGATCAATAGGTTATGGTGATCAATTTCTTGAAGAAATTCGTTATAAACCAATATCTCGACCAGGAAAAGATATTCTTTATGGAATTGATCAATTAATTAAAGATAAAATTGTTGATCCAAATAGACTTACTGTTGCTGGTTTTAGTTATGGTGCTTTTATAACACATTGGTTAATTACACAAACGAAACGTTTTAATGCTGCTCTATCTGCTGCTGGTGCAATTGATTATACATCAACATGGGGTGTAATGGATATACCTACACTCATCAGTTATTTGTTTGGAGGATTTCCATGGGAAGTACCAGAGATTTATCAAAATGAATCGCCTATTTATCAGTTAAATAGAATACGTACACCAACACATATTGTTACTGGTGAAAATGATGTTCGAGTTCCGACAAGTCAAAGTTATATTCTCGAACGAGGTCTTCATTATCTTGGTATACCAGTCAAATTAATTACTTTTCCAAAAGAAGGTCATTCATTGATTAATAATCCTTGGCATGGAAAAATAAAAGTTCGAGAAGAACTCAAATGGTTACAAAAATATGGTAATCAATCACTAAATAATAATCATACATCAAATAATAGCAAAAAATCAAAACTAACATATGTTTTACAATTATGTATGTTTATCTTCTCATTCCTTATAATAAACAAAATCTAAATCGATGGAAAAGGAGGAGGCCAATGTGACCACAGATTGCTCTGGAAAATATATCGATCAATAGATTTCAGCATGACAAACATTTCGGCACTAATTTTTATATACTTTTATAGTATTTTTAGTACTCGTTTCGAGTCCTCTTTATGTAACATTTTTCAGCCATTTTGGTATAAAGTGCCTTTCGGATCACAGACCCATTTGTGCATATAAAGGCGGCTCACGTCAACTGAAACTATGTCAAACTGTAGAAAATCTATGGCACACTATCAAGATGTATCAATTTTGTTAATACTTAATAAAGATGTTGGCATGAAAACTTCATAATTCTTCAAATTGTTAATCATTTATCGCTCACATATGCTACCTTTCAGTTCAGTATTTTGACAATATCTTGAGAAAAGCAAAATACCTGTTCGTGAGTTTATAAGAAAAATCATATTTAGACTTTTGAAAAATATGACACATTGACCATATTTCATAAGCATCTTGAAATTTGTGAATATGGATACTATGCCACTTCATATGATTATGTATAGTTAACATGAGAATTAGAGGATGATAACTTTATGTTATTGAGATTTTCTCTCGTTAGCGATTGCTCATACTCAGAACTTGTGCTTTCTCACCATTATCTCCATTATACTCGCAAATGCTTGACACAGCAGTTCGTGATAGTACATATGTTTTGAATGTGTAAAGTACCAGCTTCCCATATAAAAACAATCACGTGCAAATATTGTATGTTGTTGGAATTCCCTTGTAATAATGCCTCAAATCTAGCCATGTTTTCGGTCATCCTCTCCTAGTTTTGTCATAATTATTATTAAAGTCAAATGATACCAATATTTTTTCGTTCTTCCAGGTGTATTCCAAGTAGTGTGGCAACAAACAGTCAATAATCTACGCTGTTTTATTATCATTTCCATGAGAGCTTAACTACTCAGTATAATAACCCATACCATTCGGAATCATTTTGTAGGTGCATCTGCTCTAGTCGTACTAACAAATTCGTAGACATTTATTTTATTTTGGCTTGTATTTAGTTGCTCAGTGAATAGTTTTAAAACCTCAGTAAATCAATTAAAAAGATTTTGTAATTTAAGGATATGGGTGTGTGTTGCCCTCCCTGTACAGTATAATAGTCACAAAAATTACCTGGAATCACGTTTCCAGATTCAATTTTGGTTACTTAGAATGAGAAAAAAAAGGTTTTGGCTCAATTTCCAGGAAATCATGCAAAACCAAAGCTAATAATCATCAGATGGATATGAAAATTTAAAAATGTATTTTTGGAAATTTTCATTTATTGAATTGTTAACATTGAAGCCGCTACATATTTCAGTGTTCAACAAAATAATATTTCACAGCCATACCAACATCTTTAATCTCAAGAATAAAAAAAAATTAAAATTGTTTGTTTAATGATTCGTCACCAGTTTTCCACGGCTACTATCCTTACTTGTTTCTCGGTTTTCCCTTTGTTCTTAGAACACCGAACTATACCTTCCTGACAGTAACATTTACACTTTGCAATCGAAACCACAGTTACAGTCAAACACTATACTTTACCTTATATTCCGCAACGGAAAAGTACTAATTTACTAAGCAAATAATAGTTACCGAACACTAAATTTCATACTGAGAGTTTTAATTTATTTACTGCGAATTTACAATAAAATATTGAGCATTTAATTTGTTCCCGAAGAAATTCGAGAAGTGGTTCAAAGCTATCTCTTAGCATCGTATTTTGAATGATTTCAGATCCAAAGAACTTGCTTTTGCTTCAGTAGTAATCTATTTCTGGCATTTGTACTAATCCCATTTCAATTAAAATTCCCAAAAATAGGAGCATTTCTTCATTAGTAGTTGATCGCCACTGAAGAATTTTTTGCCGCTCGCTACGCTTCTACATATCGATTAGTTTCACGAACTATAAGACTAATAATCTAATCAGTGATAAAATGTTGATAACAGACGATAGGATTGATCGTACCATCTGTCGAACTTACCGGTACTTCTTCCATCATTCTATAATTCTCCGAGAATTAAGTATCCGATTCCGATCCTATTGTGCCCCAAACTTGTGAATTTATATCATCATCTGTAACTTGTTCTTCGAAGCTTGAAGATTCGAATTGCCTTCTGAAAAAAATATCGTCCAAATTGTCTACATCACTCTGTGTATTGCCGCTTTCTTCTGTATCCATTTCTTTGACTAGCATGGAAACTGCAAATTTTGAAAAACGTGTCTTTAGCTTATTTTCATTATCTCGATTAGAATGATGTATGTATTTATATATGCATGTATGGACAAGTCGGAAAAGTCCTATGTATCACAGAAGAAAAGAGGATGAGAAAAAACGAACGTGGTAAATTTTATTGGAAAATCCTAGTGACGAATATGGATACTTCCCATACATTAAAAATATCAATGAGTACATTTATCGAGCGTGAGCATGCATGAAAATTGATATATATTGAAGGTATTCTCTTCCAGAACCGAATTGTTGTGAAAGAGTTGAAGATCGGTACAACTATTTTGCCTCTTGGCAATTTTATAATTTTTAAATATTAAGATTATAGGCTTTTCGATGAGCTTCGTAGCTGAGGCGGAATCTGGATTATGGTAGCTATCCTCACCCTCATCGTCACACCCTTTTCAATACAAAACGATATTTTGACCATTAGTTGAATTCTATCGCATCGCTTGTGTCGAGAGAAATAAAAACAGATTTTTTCGTTCTGTTATAAGGGCCTCGTCGAAAATTTGCACAAACGTCACTCAATATAAAAGAAAGTCGATAAAGATAATCTTTTCACGAAGAATGATTACTTTATTATTCGAAGCATACCTAGATTTCTGATGTTTTCTTTTGCATTCCAATGAAAAAAAACGCAATAAAAGGAATGCAGTCACCGATAAGAAACATAAATATATTAATCTCAGTGAAGTTATTATATACTATATTTCGTTTTTTTCTTCGTGTTTGAGAACCCTCTTAATCTTCATTCACTACACTCTTAAAGAAAACAGATGTTTTACGAAACCTGCACCCAGGGAAAGAACCTTTAAAGTTTTGTATCGATTTACGAAACCTAAAAAACGTTAAGGAAATCGCTCTCTGATCTTCTGATCTTTCTTAGGTTCATTAAATCGATACAAAACTTTGTAGGTTCTTCCCCTAGCTATAGATTTCGTAAAAAAACCTATTTTTTTTAGAGTGTATTCTTGTATAATCATGGCAAGTACGCAAACTAATAATGACTTTCTACACATAAGTCAGAATGATCTCAAGTTCGAGCAACATATAGGCAGTGGTGCTTTTGGCGATGTCTATCGTGGTAGATGGGTGAGTCAATGCCATCAAATTGCCATAAAAAAACTTCGCATCAGTGTTGATTTTATCACGGTTAAGGAAAGAGATGATTTTATTGCAGAAATGACCATGATGCATCGCATTCGATTTCCTCATATTCTGAGCGTATTCGGTATTTGCTTAGAACCTGACTGCTCCGCCATCATTGTAGAGTATATGTCGCTCGGATCTTTATACGATGTGCTTCGCCAGATGGAGCTCAGTTGGCCAGATCGATGGTCGATCGCCAGTCAAATGACGAAAGGCATTAACTACTTGCATCAATACAAAGATGGTCCCATTATCCATCGTGACATTAAATCAGTTAACTTCCTCATGGGCTGGGGAGAACAGCATAGCAATAGTCGATTTCTTGTCAAAGTGGGTGACTTTGGTTTGGCCAAGATTCGTTCAAAGTCTCATTCGCAATCGGTAAGTGATGGGCTGCTTGGAACGTTACTATGGAAAGCGCCCGAGCTATTCAAAGAGAATGCATTTCATACGGTGGCCAGCGATGTGTTTGCTTTGGGTGTGTGTTTCTGGGAAGTAGCGACGGGTCAGCTTCTCTACGAAGGTTTAACTTTGGAAATGCTTCTTTGGGAAGTAGTTCTTAATGGCAAACGACTGGAGATACCATCAAATGTGCCGGAGAATTTTTCGGCCATTATCAGCAGTGCATGGGTGCAAGATCCCGATAAACGGCCAACGTGTCTTGCATTGCTGGAGCATATCGAAAGCTTTTCGAAAAATTTGGCTGTTCCTCAATTAAGGTAGTGAAGCAATGGACTACAGTCATTATTAGTATTGTTTGTTGCAGGGTTAAAAACGTTGGATCTTATTCATCAGGATCGTCAAGCTCTGTAGATGGATCCGTAATATCCAGGTAGAAAACTGTAACCACTATAATTATCCTTTTTAGAAGTCTGATATTCCTTAAGGAATTTGCCTTCATCAATGTGTGCGCGTTTTATCGTTAATATAACTGAACTGAGATAAGGCAGAGTGTCACTCTCAAACACAGAATGGTCGGACTAGGTTCTGAGTATAAGGTTCGAATTTGAAACAAATGATTTTCAATAACTGAAATAAAGCCTTGAAAGAGTATTTCTGTAAGCGGACTTCGCAATTATTTTTGACGTTTAGAAAGAGGTAGTATTTGTGCTCATTATTGGTCCTGAACCATACTCTAAGAGGAGGTCAGTTTTCTGCTCATGAAAGGAAAAGAGTACGAAATTCATGTGATATCTGTTGAACGAGTTTTGAAAGTGTTTTCGATAAGAAAAAAGTCTTTAATATACATTTACACTCTCAGCAAACTTGTTTCCGTTTATTTTCCAAGTACACGCGGAATCGATTCCACATTGTCATCGGTGAAGACTTACTCGAATAAGGAACTGGAAAACACTATTAAGCACGCTCGAACGCTTTCGTCGATAAAAATAACGGATGAATCGTTCTTGGACGACGACATGATCCTTATTGGTATTGAACTGACAACGAATTGCATTTGCAGAGAATTGACTCTTCGCAATAGTGATATTACTTCCACGGGTGTTGCCTTTTTGAGTCTAGGTTTGACCATCAACTGCACGTTGAAATCGCTCGATCTTAGCGAAAATCCATTGGGAGCTACCGGTGCGGCGAATCTTACTCGTATGCTTCGTCACAATAAGACGTTGACAAGTCTTCAGTTGAATTCAACGAATATGGGCGATGATGGCGCGAATGTGATCGCCGATATGCTTTGTACCAATTGCACACTAGATTTTCTAACTATCAGCGACAACGAACTCACCAACGTCGGTATTCGGGCTTTGTGCAATGCACTGAAAAAAAATAGGTCGCTCACAGTTATCGACATGTCTGGAAACAAGTTCGGCGATAAGGGAGCTATTCTTATCGGCGAACTATTGCTTAGCAACAGGACGCTTCGCAAGCTCTATACCAATGCAGCGCGAATCGGTGATGTGGGACTGGTGTCTATGTTGAATGCTCTGAAAAAGAATGACACTCTCCAGAAGTTGGCCATAGGCCAAAATGCCATTACCGATCGAAGCATGAAGACGATCATCGAGACGATCGAAACCAATGAGACATTGAAAGTACTTGATTTGCGGGAGCATACATTGTCCAAGGTCATATTAGACAGAATTCGACAAGTGGCTTTGCGATCTACATGCAATGTAATCTTTGCCAAATAATAAGTGGTTTCATTGATGATAAACAGTTCGATAACGTACAATGTTGTTTATCGATCTATCCGACAGCGATTTTTGAAATAAAAAAAATGAATCGAAGATTATGGTTTGATTTGAATTTGTTCAAATATCTAGACTGAGCCAGACTAAAAGCAAAAAAAGTGCATATTTTAGCGAGTTAAGAATTGGTGAAAATTTTTAACGCGTTTGTACACGTTCAGTTTCTGAAGTTAGCGAATTTTTGGAGAAAACAGTCATAATTCTAAGGTTCAAATTGTTGTCCGTGACAAGTCACTCAGGTTGGAAATCAAACACTTAAATCAATTGAAAACAAATAGAACTTTTTCCGTTGAAAAGAAAAAGTATTGAATTTGCTAATCTCAATTTGTGCTTTTCAGCACTCGATTAAGTCGACAGATAAATTATAAATAAATATAAAAATATAATCTATGTTCTTAACAAAGATAAACGAATTAAAATAATGCAGAGTTAATTTTTTTATTCTTTTTATTAAAGTTTAATTTTTCGAGAAAAACATATATTTCGTAAATCATTGAGTAACATGCACTATTGGCGAAGTTATCTGTCAGTACACTTACAACCATATAAAATAAAGTTAGAACAAAATATAAAATGTAAATTAAAGAAAAAAGTTCTTTTCATTAAAACAGTTTATTCTAGAGTTTTTTTACTCAATTGTTGAATTATCCATTGCGTTGAAACTCTGCATAATGCTGCTCAACAGTTTTCAGTGGAGCTGTTGGGACGCATGATCGGCATCGAAGTTTTTGTGAATGGTATTTGTTATGATGTTGATAAATGCGTGAAACCAGCAAATCTCATGGTCGTAATTTTATCTTGCATATACAACAGTAAAAAATTTGAACCATTAAAACAAAAAGAAGAAAAAGAAGAGCGATATCTCACCAACTATTACATATTATATTTTTATTTGAATAATGGTAAGAAACAACTTGTTGAAAAACCATATTATTTATCATAATGCGATTATCTTCAAGCATTGTTTGATGATCATTAATTTTTGCTTGTATGGTCTTCATATCGACTTTATCAATATTGTCTTTTTTTACGTAATATTTGTTTATTTATTGTTTCACTGAGTAAACTAATATCAATTGTTTGATTATTTATTGAATGCTCATTACTATGAATTAATAATAGTAATGATTTACCTTTTGTATTAGTTGAAATGGTGACTGAGTAATATATTAAAAAACACAAAAGCAACAAATAATAAATATTCATGAGGATTTTTTTATCAATTTGTCTGATATATAAAAATGAACAGATTATATTAAATAATTATCCGTTAAAAGAAAAATAAATAAATAATAAACTGTTCAATTTATCTTATTCTACACAAAGATAAATTTTCTTTTATATATTTATTATCAAAAAAAATGTGATATCGATATGTAATAATTTTATGTGGGCATGTTTTCACTTCATGAAAGAATGTATTTTTGCAGTTATATGTGCGAACGTGTTAAAATAGAATCATGAAAAACAATGAAAAAATTTGCGTTATGAAATATTTTAATGTTCTGATAATAAAAAAATTCATTATATTTGTTTTTTAAGTGCAGCAATGTGTTTTTCTCTTTTGATAGCCCAAGAAAAAAAAGAAACTAGATTTAACTTAATGTAATAAAATAATCTATTATAAAAGAAAAAATAATTTAAGCGTAAAAAAAATATTGCACTGAATTTATTGTCTGTCACGTCTAACAAGTTATATATAAAATATTGTACAATCATTATTAAATCAGAATGATTATATAGAAATATTCCCGTAATTATTCTTCATAATCATATAAAATTATATGAAACCTATGAGAAAAAAAATTAACAGAGTAAGTAAAATTTCTCTTTATATATTCATTTATAATTAGAAAATTGAACCAAAGAAAAAAATATATATTCAAATTCATTTTTTAAATAAATATCGTTTTCTGTTATTAATAAATGAGCATGATTAGATTTTTGATCTTATCAATATTATTAAAAATGAGGAATTGTAATTTGTAGTGTTTTACATCAAACGCCCTCTATTTTTTTTCTGAGTTTTATAAGTATGGTTTATATAAAGTACTGAATATTGAGTGTAATTGAAATTTTTGTGCACTAAGACGCAGGAGTTTTATATATGGTACGGTATTGGAATATATTCATTTTTGCATAGAAGACCAATGTATTCATTTTTGTTTATTATTTGTCTATTACTCACATTTTGTTATGGCTGCTAATACTATTTCTCTAGGTTTACGAGATCCAGAAATTCCACCACGTGGGTTATCGACAAAAGCAAGAAAAAATTGAATTCGTAACGCAAAAAGAAAATTACAAAATTATAATTATGAATGCGAATTTTCGCCATTTCATGTACCGTCAATGTTTTATAACATTTATCACATCCATCGTTTTATTGAATTGAATATAAGGGATGTTATTCTAGCGCATTCTACAGCATGTAATGAATTTATAATTGATAGTGAATCTGATCGACTAATTTAGCATTAATACAAATACAATCGATGCCGTCTAAACTTCCATCATTTGTACTTCTTATACAATTAAATTATTTCCCAAGCGACGATTCCTCATTATTTAAGAAAATTCAACTTCTGTTTCAAATATTATTTGATCAAAGTAAAACAATATACACATGGAGACCCTTATTTAATGAAGTGAAAGGTGCTACGCCATATTCTTTTTTTAGTTTTCCTATAAATGCAGAAGAAGTAAATCTTCAATCGGAATTCTCTAAATGGTATAGGTTGTTACCGCCTTTTTGTGAAGCGTATATACCGAATAACAATAGATATATTACTGTCGGCTCATCTGTGTTTTGTGAATGTCGTTAACATGTTTATCGCGATACATCGAATCCGTGGTCGTTACAGAATGCTATATTATATGCAACAAGTTGCTTTTTAGATAAATTACAAACAGAAAATAATTGGTTTACTATGTTAGATCCAGAATATCCAACGTTGCCATCAACTGTTCTGAATAGTATGATTAATTATGCAGTCTATGATTGTCTTAATGTAACATATCTTCGGTTGCCAGCGACTAAACGTTGTCCTTTGAAACAGTTAGCAACAACGTCTATTTCTGTTTTATTAGCTGATTTAGAACACATTATAGCAAATTCTGATTTAGAACATGTATCTGAAGACGAACTTCCACCAACTTTTCATCCATCATTATTGTATAGTAATCAAAAAAATCATGAAATTGTTACTGATATATTAAATGCAGAAGTATCGTTTGAAAATCCATTATCATTAAATCAAAATTTATCAACACCATATTTTCATGGTTCGGAAAAAACTTCTACACGTTCAGCTGCGGCAAAAGCTAGGCGAAATACAAAACGCAATACTATACATCGATTAAATCGTTATAATATTGTATATGCCGATATTTATATCATCGATTCATCATGAAAATGGTGAGCGAAATTCTGAAGAAACTAAAAATTAAATTTACTCACATGAAAAACTGTTCGTAATCAATTAATTATTGGTATAAAAAAAGAAAAACTAAAAGAAAAATTTGGACGATTAATACCAGTTAATATAATTAATACAGATCATTACTATACTTATTTAGATGTGTAAAATATATTAGACCTCCTTTTTTTAGGCGCGTTCCTATGCTTTTGCTTTCCGTTTTCTTTTGTTGTTTTCTACATTCATATATTTTCAATTAATATTCATGTGAATTATCATAGCAATAAAATTTTACTAGAAAAAAAAATTTTTTATTCAACCATTTAATTAAATGATTTGTCGGCATATATATATATCGATGAATCTATTCTTTAATATAGGAATTTAAAATTTATTATAAAATATTGAATCTTCTTTTAAAATTTTTACATCATTTTCAAGTGAAAACGAGATTAATACTTTATTATTTAAAGAAGATATATAACTACAAAAAATTATGAAAATGTTATTTAAAATAAGTAGTTATTTCAAGGACAGTGTATGTGAGTATTCGACAGAAATGAAAAATATACAGCTTGATTACGTTTATTTTGAACATTTTTGTTTAGTTTACTATACTTTGATAGAACCTTGAGAATTTCTTACTTTGATATGGTTGAATAGAGCATCGATTACTCTATCGAATCATATACTTTTGATTTTATTTACACAGTATTTTATACAAAAGAACTGGTAGATTCTGATGGTTGATGAAAGGAAGCTTTTGCACCACCATATTTCGATGAGTGTTCAATTATCAGTGATGAAAGTACTTCGGATGGTAACGATCCATCAAATTTGAACGTGCGAAAAATAGTAAATGCAATCGATTCGAAATAGCCAAGAAAACTGGAGTTTACTGCTACAAATTTAGCGCTTTTTGTTTTAATACAACTGTTTGTTTCTATTACTTTTCACAAAAACTTTCTAGTAAGTCCTCATGTGAACCAAACCAAAATTATATGAATCGATAGAGAAACTAACGGTCTTTCAGCTGCATAATAAAGAATACAAGTTCACATGTTTAAACAGCCGAAAAATCTTCTAATCGAAACAAAAAATGATCAAAGGGAGACAATTCAAGCAAAAATATCTAGAACATCACAAAGATAATCGTAAATATACGACATTCAGAAAATGAAAAATATGCAGTCTGATACAGAAACAATCTATCTATTATTCTATGCAAGAACAGAAAGTTCCATTATCCAGTAATTATTAGATATCGAAGAAAGTGACCTGACGAATGCACTGAAAATTGTTCGATGGAAAATTTATTATTTGCTCCTTTTCAGAATTTTTGAAATTTTCGGGCTAGATGGAATGTAAACAAAATCAGAAGTATACGGTTCGATAGAGTAATCGACGCTCTATCCAACCATATCAATGTAAGAAATCCTCATGGTTCTACCGAAGTATAGTAAACTAAACAAAATGTTCAAAATTAACGTAATCAAGCTGTATACTATTTCATACACGGTATGAGTCATAATTATATTTACGATAAAAAAGCTCAATATTACTATTACGGTTGAAACAAATGAGCTGATTTTTTTTATCATTAATTTAGACGTATTTAAGCTTCATATTCATACAAACATGTCTAGAGACTCCTTTATCAACTATCTGGTTTTTTTCTGTATGTAAAAAATTAACATGTTTTTTCTTGAGATCAATAGTAACGTTTAAGAAAGAGTTTCTCTAAGTAACGGGTGGACCATGAAGAATTGCCCTCTTAGTATTTTTAAGATTTCTCCTCTATTATTCCTATCATTAAAAATGCTTTTTTTCTCAGAAGATAGCGCTTGAAATTCTGGACAAAACCATATATAATTAGATTACAAAACTGTTTTAGATATATTTAAAAATAATTTAAAACCAAAGACGGACAAAAAGCGGTAAATGTAACGGGTTGGACATAATGACTGGTTGTACTTTCCATCCCATGTTTTCATCACTTAGTTCCCCTTATTTAAGAAAAAAAATATACCAAAAGATGCAGCGTGAAAAGCTCTACAAGTTAAGTACGACCCCTTATGTTATAAATGCGCTGCTTTGTTTTCGAGACGGACAAAGTTTTCGTGATAAGATGTCGACCACACAAAAATGATATATTTTTTGGTACGAAATGAATTTGTTTTTTTAATTTCCCTCTTTTATAATTTCTTCTTTATAAATTGTAGAGCATATCGCGCCGCACCTTTTGGTATATTTTGTTCCTAAATAGGGCGAAGTAATAAAACCATTAGGTGCAAGCACGCCTATTCATTATGTCCAACCAGTTACATTTTATAGGTTTTATGAGTCTTTAGTTTTCAACTATTTTTAAATATATCTAAAACAATTTTAGAATCTAGTTATATAAGGTCAAATAATCGCTGTTGTTCATTGTATTAATTAATTCATAAAAATAAGTTAACGCCATTCGCTCGATTGTCACCCAATCAACAGCAATAAAGGGCACAGTTATACGAGTATAGACACAGGTACAGGGTGGTAAATAATATTATTCAAGGGGGGTTCCGCTGTCGTTTCAAATAGAAGGCATAATGAGTTTTATATCAAATAAAAGAGCATCAAAAATGAGGTTTATTGGTACTTAATAGTGAAGATTATGAAAACCTTTTAATGTTAAACTTGAGAAATTTTCAGACATTTTTTCAGATGGAAACTTGTAATGGCAGTGATTCAAGGATGAAGTAAAATATTTTTCTCGAGTATTTTACACGGTTCAATAGAGCTCATCGAGCTCTTTAAAAATATAGGCATCAACGAATTTTTAAGCTACTTTCTCTGATTAAAAATTCTAATAACTATTTAGAAAATCTTAAAAAATGTTAAAAAAATTCATATTTTTATGTGGAAGAAAAACACGCCATTTTTCAATAAAATGAGCTTTTCTCATTGTTGTCACTCCGTCGTGCATTTTGAAATACACTCATTTGATGCGATTTTTCACGCTGCATTCAATGAGTACATTTTCAAACATATTTCATAAGAACAATAATGAAAAAAGCTCATTTTATTGATAAATTCAATGTTTTTCTTTCACATAAAAATATGAATTTTTTTAACGTTTTTTAAGATTTTCTAAACAGTTATCAGAATTTTTAATCAGAGAAAGTAGCTTAAAAACTCTTTGATGCCTATATTTTTGTGGAGCTCGATGGGCTCTATCGAACTGTGTAAAATACTCGAGAAAAATATTTTACTTCATCCTTGAGTCACTGCTATTTCAAGTTTCCATCTGAAAAAATGTTAAAAAATGTCTGAAAATTTCTCAAGTTCAACATTAAAAGGTTTTTATAATCTTCACTATTAAGTACCAATAAACCTCCTTTTTGATGCTCTTTCATTTGATATAAAACTCATTATGCCTTCTATTTGAAACTATAGCGGTACCCTCGTTGAATAATATATCATTTACCACCCTGTATATAGTCAAAAACACACAACGATGAGTATAAAGGGTATTTACTCAGTTTTGACCCGTAAAATCAATATTATGTTCTCAGATGTTTCATCAGTGGAAAAAGTTGACATTAATAATGTACAGAACAGACCAAAAGTAATTGAACAAGAAAAATGGATTGAATATCTCCACGATAGCTCAATCGGACAGACTTCTTTTGTTATCAGGAATAGAAGTGTATTAATACTCCAAATACGTGCGAAAAAGGTTAGTGAAAACCTTTGTCAATACTTTTTTGTCTGTTTCTTGATATTTTCTAATTGATCATTTGAATATCTATGTTGTCCGTATATATAGACATGACCAGTTATGTGATGCCCCATTCATTTTACTACAATTATTTAGTAAAAAAACGTTTAATTTTTACCATATATAGTACATATATAGTGCCAGCGATTTGTCATTTTCAGAGGTCTATATCTCGATAGAGTAGAAAATTTTTCAAATATTTCTTTAGCACCAGTACTCTAAACGTAAACGAAAGATCAGTGGTACTAGTCTATTACTGAATGATCATACAAGAGGAAACAACATATTCTACTATTCATAAGTTTTGAGACGTTGATTTATATCTTCTATAGCTGCTCTTGCGCTATGAATTTCACGATTGAAATTTTTTTCTTCATCTGTTACTTCACGTCCATGTTATTTTTTCTTTGCAGTCACCACATAATCTTCGCTAATATATCCTTTATCAGCAATAATTTGCACAGAACAGTTCACATGTTCTAATAGTCCCGATTCTCTTAGAATTGTGATATCATGTACGCTCCTACGATAACATTCGGATGCATGTACTATACGATGATGAAAGTCACAAGCTATCTGTACCTTAATTGTATAATTTGTTGGACTTTTTGAATAATAATAAGCCTTACGTTGATCTGAATCATAGAGTTCAGGAATTGCAATGAAAGTCGCATCAACTATTAATTTATGAAATCGTTCTGGACCATGCGGTGTTCGATGACTTGCCATATCGATAGGTAATGAAATAAATTTTGGATGTATACAAGAATGTAAAATATCGATGATTTCTTTTAGGAAATAATTTACTAATGATCGACCTAAATTGATTTCTGTAGAAATATACTGTTCGGAATGATAATGTTTTAAATACTATAATGTAACCGCAAGTAAATTGATAGAAGAAAGATATGGTGTTATAATATCGTCTTCATGTTTTTCTTTTCGATGAGATCGATAGCGTATAAGTGATTCGTCGCACATAGAATATAGATGTTGTTCTAATATAAAAGAATAAGAGATAGATGTGTAAACTAAAAAGACTAATGGCATTTATCATCATCTAAACCTTAAAGTTGTTGTTGAATAGTAACTCGTTTCTTTTCGGTTTCTTGTTGCTTTTCGTCTTCGAATTCTAATATGCAATAGTCATAAATGTCACGATGACCATAGTAGTTCGTGTATAAACCTAATTTTTCTAAACTAATACATGTTCAAATTAACATGAAATGACAATCAATACAATATTGCCGTCGATTAGTCACTGAAGATCGGCATTGAGAGCAATTCCTTTCAAGTCGTGAAGAGAGCATAATACGGGAAC
The DNA here is from genome assembly GCA_022393335.1 of Macrotrachela quadricornifera. Taxonomy (NCBI): domain Eukaryota; kingdom Metazoa; phylum Rotifera; class Eurotatoria; order Philodinida; family Philodinidae; genus Macrotrachela; species Macrotrachela quadricornifera. Next base: position 729 of record JAJEKB010017379.1, on the reverse strand, counting down.
AGGCGGTGCTTATTATCAAGTGAAAGTGTATTTAGAAGAAATGAAGAATGGAGAAACGTGCGAAAAGATCATACTTAGAACGAAATTAGTGTGACTATAATGAATTGACAACAGAACGAAGAAAATATTGTTGTACAAGAAGTACACGCATAGAGAAAGATGTAAACTAACATGTAGTAAAGTACATTCCGACAGTGATTATATAGATATATTTCAAAAATATTCTTTTCTAATGTTATATACATATAGGACAATGACAAATCATTAGCATTATATATGTACTATATATGGTAAAAATTTCACGTTTTTCTATTAAATAATTGTAGTAAAATGAATGGAGTATCACATGACTGGCCATCCCCATATGAATACGAAAAGGAGCTGAATTGAAATAATGAAAATGATAGCGCAAATGATGGTTTTCTCTGAATCTCTCTCAAAGACCCAATTCTATTACAGTCTTTAGACCATTTTTTACTGAAGAAATTTTAGATATGATGACTGATCAAACAAAGATTTACGAAAAAAGAAAGAAACTAAGTAGCAATCACAAGAAAACCAGTAACTGGAAGAATGCGAGTAAAAAAGATATTGAATCGTTTCTCGGATTGATTATTCTAATGGGTATCAATAACTTGCCAAATATGAAACTTTATTGGAGTAAAGATGTGATATTCCATAATACATTTGACAGTTAATTCATTTGAATCAAAACGAAAATCTAAAGAT
>JAJEKB010017378.1:0-21505 GCA_022393335.1 Macrotrachela quadricornifera | reverse complement strand
AAAAAAAAAAGACGAAAAATTTTATGAAAAAAATTATAATAATTGAATATTTTAGACTGGTTCACTTGAAGGACATCATGCTCGAGCAACAGGTAAATTAGTTAGTTTAAGTGAACAACAACTTGTTGATTGTTCAACAAATTGGGGTAATAACGGATGTAATGGAGGCTTAATGGATAATGCATTTAAATATGTACATGATAATAAAGGTATTGATGATGAAGCAAGTTATCCTTATGTTGGCCAAGTAATTTATTTTTTAATTATATTATTATCTTTTTTTTCAATTGATTGTTTGATATAGGATGAAGCAGCATGTAAATTTCGACGAAAATCGGTCGCTTCAACATGTGATGGTTTTGTTGATATTCCAGAAGGAAATGAAACAGCATTACAAGAAGCATTAGCTCTTCAAGGACCTGTTTCAGTTGCTATTGATGCTAGTAAAACATCATTTCAATTTTATGTTTCTGGTAAGTAGATTATACAATAATATTTAATATTATAATCATCGTTTAAAATTTTTAATAATATAGTTTAAAAAAGATTAAATGTAGGTTTTAAGCTGCTGAATTTGCGTGTTTGAAAAAAAATTAATTGATATTATTTTATTTATGAATATTTATTTATTTTTTTATAGGTGTTTATTCTGATCCAGATTGTTCATCAGAAGAACTTGATCATGGTGTTTTAGCTGTTGGTTATGGTATTAATAATGATCCAGTAAAAGGTCAACAAGAATATTATATTGTTAAAAATAGGTAAATTTAAGAATTATTCTATTTAATTTGATATTACTATTATTATTATTTTTTATATAGTTGGTCAGCAGGTTGGGGTGATAAAGGCTATATTAAAATGGCTCGTAATAAGAATAATATGTGTGGTATTAGTACTGCTGCTAGTTATCCACTTGTTAAAGATAAATCTTCAGCCGAAGCTGATATAGTAGATTACTAAGTGAAATCAAAGACAAAAAAAGACAATTAATTCATATTTTGAGATTCTAACAATTAAAATTGAAGTTTTCGTTTTTTGCTTATGTAAAGTTCTTTTTATTCCTATCTTTTGTGATGTTTGATTAATTTTATTGTATATGAGAAAAATTAACCATCTTGTTTTTGTTTATTTCTATTAGTTGAATTTCTTAATGTTTGTATATCATACATACTTGTGGAATTCATTAATATTGCATTTTTTTTCTTCTACTTGATTTTGTTTTGCTATTTTTCTTGTTTCTTTCATGATTGATATAAATAAAAAATTTATCTAATAAAGAATTTATTAGAAAGGATTATTGATGTAATTAGACTGTTTTTAATAAATGTTTGTTATTGTATTAATAATTCAACTTGACTATTTATTCGAGATTACTATAATATCTTTGATAATATCATGATATTAACAAATTAGTAAAATGAATGTGTGACCAAAATGAAGAGGATTGATCACCGTGTGTAAACTCATCATCATAAATGCTTCACAGGAAATTAATGTAAATTTCTTGATCCAATTTACCTGAAAAATAGTTGAAATTAATTTTGATGATACTTTTCTGTGGGTTTTTTTCATTTAGAATTTTGTAAAAATAGAAATGTATCAGCTCATATTATCTACTACATCTGGATCGAAATCATTATCCATTTTTTTATATTTACCTGCCTTTTACATAAACTATCAAATGTTTCAATACGATCATCATTAGTAATTGTATCATACTATTTAAGAGAATCTACAATCATTTTCTTTGATTAAATTTGGCAGCGAGACTTGCATATTCAACAACATCCTTATTCAATATATTTCTATCAATTAATATTCACTTCGCTGATAACAAAGAATATCAAACCAATTCAATAAATCCCAGGAATAAATTTTTAAATTGATTACAGCAGCTAATGATATGAAGATGATGTGAGAATCAACTATCAAAAAATTAATGTTTACATGTACTTCATCATTATTGTTACTTTTTGCAATAGTGTTACTTGTAGTCTACGACAATTTCTATTCAAATTTCGAATAAACTTTGACTTTTCTTATTGTTGTAGACTACAATTTATTTTACAAATATTTGCTTCGAATATGACCTAATTTTTCCAGATTAAGTTAAGCTGTTTATATTGATTAGCCATTTCTATTTGATTCAACTATAATTGAGGTCTTCCCCCCCCCCCCCCCTTAAAAATCTATTTCAGGTCAGGTGCATGATATAAAGATGCAGTTTTCGGGGTTTATTATTACTGATGCGAGGAGACAGTGGTAAAATTGTCGACTCGATATCCTCACGTTTAACAGAGATATGAACCAAGCAAGCGTCCAAAAATAGCTCATCTCATCTCCAAAACATCTCTGTGGAACCTCAATATATATATATAGTTTTTTTTTATTTAAAAGTTTGTCTCTAGGATTAGCCTACCTCGGGACACTTTTTTTAGATTCTTATTTTTTAAGCGAAGAAAAGAAGTAACAAATTCAATGACTCAAAAAAATCCTAAAAAACGATGCTTTTCCCATAGAGATGAATTCTTATATAATAATAAAAGAATTTATTTTAAGAAATGGACCACGAAGTAGACCAACCCTAAACATGAGCTTTCAAATAAAAAAAAGATTTGATATTATATTGTACTGAGGCAGAATAGTGTTGGAGATACTTCGTCGAATTCATGTTCTGACAAAAAACGAAACTGACTTTTTTGATTTTTCAAAAAACTTTTTATCATTTATGGAAGATCAAATAGCGGACTACCTTCCCATGCAGTTATCTCAATTCCGATTTTTCTGACGAAAATTGACTTTTTCACGGGGGGGAGGGGGGGCTTAAATAAACTTATGATGGAAATGTTTAACTCAAAACAAAAGAAAGAAAATATGGTCGTTTCTACAAAAAATAGTCAATAAGAAGATTCTCACAAGGTATACATTATAGTCACTGAAATGGATATTTAATACCAACTTTACCTGGAAGCATCGTGGGATTGAATTAATAGTGAAGATGATTCTTATTATTCATGAAAAAGTAGATAAAACGAAACTTATTTTGTTGATGAAAATAAGCTTTCTTCAGTCTGCCATTTGGGTAAATAAAAAAAAATTTCATTTTTTGTGTTTCCACCAATTTTCTATGTATTTTTTCGCTATTTGCAAAAAATGTGACTCATTAAAGAGCAAAGCGACTATGTATAGCAGCAAACGATCGGCACATTATGCTTCTCTTATTTTTTCTTGCCTTATACGACTGTTGTATAAAGATGAATACATAGGAGAATAAACAAAATTGAACTGGTAAAGTGACTTTATAACCATCATTAGCGAAGATGATAATAATGATATTTCAGCTCATCATAGATTCCATCCAAAAGCGAGTAGCTTTGAATATCTTTTACATACTTTTAATAATTATATGTACATATCTCTGTTGTACAGAAAATAGAAAACAATTTAAACATCAAAAAGTCATTTCTCAGTATGACATTGTCTCCATGATATTGTGAATTTTTGCAGAAAAACATTACATCGATTATTTATGATTAACAAAAGTTCATAATAATAAGTAATATCCTGAACAAAATGTCAAAGGTCATAGAACTTATTCGCTGATTAACTCTGAAGATCGAAAAAAAATCTAGGCAGGACAGAGTAGAATGATCTTTATTGAGAAATCATCTGGTATAGATAGTGCACTAGAAGATGATGATATAAAATGTGTCACATCTTGACCTCTGATCAAGAAAGAAACAAAATATGGTTATATTGAGTTTTTTGAATACGTGAAATAAGATGTAACAAGTCAAGAATAATACCTAATACAAGAGGACGGACAAGAACCATCAAACGAAGGAATGACCGATGCATATAAATATGTAATGTGATTAGAACACGCTAAGAAAAATAAGGAAAAGATTGAATGTGCAACGAAAAAGAATATGACAATATAGGATGGTTCCAATATACGTAAATAGTAAAGGGAAAGAATCCAACATTGAACCTGCTACATCATAGCATGATGATACAAAGAGTTGACGTAATAAGAAACAAGAGAAAAATACATGAGATGAAAAGATCCGAGTCGTTAGTTGAACATAAAAAATATAGTGAAATGGATACTTCAATCGGTGATTATAAATAAATATTCATTTCATTGTTTTATTTTTCTTTGCCTTCCCCGTTTATGAGAGTTATTGAAAATCTAAAAACAAACTTATTATTAATATAAGAACTATTATTCGTTTATATGCTGATAATATACTAATAAAAGCATAGAATGGTCTGACTTTAGTCTAATATGATGTTCACATGTGTAAATATTGAGTGAAGACAGATTAAAACTAGTTTTTCTTATAATTCCCTATTTGTGTAAAATCATCGTTTATATAAAAAAAGCTCGCTTAATTTCTATATTCTTTGAAAGTTTCAAGTTTCATAAGTTCCATCTCGAGGAACAAAAAGCAAAAATACAGGATGGATGATCAATTTAATTGATGTAGTATGAATCATGCCGCTTGTCATGTTTTGATTGGAGATTAGCATATTTGATACGTGGTAGTTTCACAAGTGAAAAGTCTCGTGAGTCATGTAATTCCCATTCCATTTATGATAAATCCTATCTTGTGTTTTTTGTTATTTGAAGATATGATCACCTAGCCTTCATAGTAGAAAAGAAACCAGTTTGAATTATTTTTAATATTCTCTAATATATTTTCTTATTGGTTAAGATGATTATGAAACAATGGCGCATTCAAGAAGGAAACAAAAAGAGAATTGCTCATAGAAATTTTACTTTTTTAGCAATATTTATTTAATCATGAATTAAATAGTAGCCGTAATTTTTTGTTCAATCTAGATCACATATTGGAAGAATCCTCAACTTTCAATTATTCATGTTTTTCTCCGTGTTGGTTTATGGTTAAATGTATACTTTTATAATACATTCGCTCTACTATCTTCTCGTTTTGGAACCAAATTCACAATAATAACCTATATGCTAAGCTATGTCAAATGAAAAGCGTTCCAATACGTTATTTAACTACAATTTTTCTTCCAGAAAAATACATAATGGTATTGAATAAAAAATTTTTAGCCTATCAATAAAAACCTTGTCCAATTTGTTCATCGTTTTTTCTGACACAAGAGAAGTTTATTTATTTACCTAAAAATTCTAATTACGCCGCTGTCATAAAACACTCAAGAAAAAATCGTGTATGTCACGTATTGAAATCTTATTTCAGCAAGCATAAGAAATGATGACTGTCCGACTATTTGATACGTGACCAACAAGAAAGAATAGAAATACTATCTGTGGTTAAGAAGAGAAAGGAAAGAACGAAAAATATAATAGATATATGAAAGTGATAACGTGTTGGAATTTATCAAAAAGTGAAAGAAAAATGAGTAGTAAATAAGGAAAAAACACTAATACAGAAAAATCCAACATATATTAAAATATTACTCATGACAAATTACTACAATGAATTGTAACTACGGAAATTACATTTAGTACACTTATACACTTATTTAACATCTTTCACTAAAAAAAAATCCTATTCATGTCTTTTAATATTCACATGCGTAGACGTGATAGTCTTCGAAGCATTCTGATCAAGCAGTTTATTCATAATTTTTGCTAAATACTTTGCTCAATCAATGAATCTTCAGTTTCTAGACATTGATTTTAAAATTAAAAAAAAACAGGTTAAAACTTTAGGAGGCACAATACTTGGAAAAAATATTTAGTAATTGAGAAGTGTGCATTGTGTGTTTTAAATAACTCAGCTTCAAACTTCATTAAGACCAATGCTCTTTGTGAACTCATCGAGAACGTATGAAATTCATTACAACTAACATAGCGTTAGTTTGTGCTCAAACACCTTGATTTTGTTCAATGATGATTATACCAATGTCCACATCTGTGAATATAGAGGAGTGGCAAGCTAACCTGTTGCAATAATCCAATAAGCAACTGTAACATTTAGATAATAGTTTTAGTTTAAATTTTCTCCTCCAACAGCATATGCGACTATTCTTGTCTCTTTCAAATATGTCTGTTGCCATGTAATTACTCAATAAATACTATTATTGCATAACTCTCGGGTTCTATTTTCTTCCTATATAGTCTCTTGCTAGAATATTAATATATTGCATTAATTAATTGAATCATAAGATAAGATATTGTTACGCCACTTTTTCAAATATCTGTGTACATAAAACAAATTTATTCGGATGTTTGACAAGTGTTTTGATGAACTAATAAATATGAAATATCTATATAATGATTCAGTGTTAGATAATATTTGATTGATACTTGAAAAAAAAACTGAAACCATTTAATAATCAACGTCAGACTCTCATTAAGATGTTCATAATTGATTTATGCTGTAAAAACTTGTTCTAGTTTGTTCAATTTGATTTTTTTAGCGACAGTAGAAGATTACCTGTAGGCACTCTTATTCAAAAAGTACATTTTTATTTTTTTTGGAAAAAAAATGTCAGTGAGAAAAAACCCAGTTAATATTTCTATTTAAATATCGACATCCACGCACAACAAAGCAGATTCAATAACATATCATCAAGAAAACCATTTCAATTGGTTGATACTCTGCAATTTCAACTGGAACAGCAAGTTTTGTTGACATCTAATCATCATTACTTGTTTGAATTCATTGTGCTCATTCTAAGAGGTGAGTTAGCACTTTTCTTTCAGAAATGTTTTTCAGATTGGGAAAAATAAAAGTATATGCCAAGTTTTGTAATAATATATAAAATAACTTAATCTTTGATTAATATAATTACTATTCACGTTTACCGAAGTGAATACATACAAAGAATATTTAAGTTGAGAGTAAACTGAGAAAAGTTCATAACGTTAAAGTGAAATATCTTCTCTTAAGATCTTGATAATCACACTTTTCAATAATATTAGGTCATATTTTGCGAAAAACTTTGTTTTGCACAAGCATAGAGCTTCACAACATAAGATTAAAATAATACTACTTCTGTATATTTCTACTAAATAGATCAAAGAGACTATATGGTGCGCAGAGGTCTTCTATTAGAAAAAAGTAAAGCTATATATTATAATCCAAGTTTGTTTTTGGATAATATTTTTATTGATGTATTATGACGCATGTGGCTCTATGACATCAATATAAAATTGTGAAAGAAAAAGGCACTTATTCTCTAAAGGATAAAGACATACAGTGTCAAAAATGTCATTTGAGTAATGCAAGTTATTCTCTTATCGAAGTCTTTCAACGTATATTGAAATGTTATATTTGTTATCGAGCCAATCGTTGGTCTATTTGTACACTTTTACCATGACCTTATATTTGATTTGCTATAAAAGGTCAACACATAGGACAACAACAATGAGAAATATATGATTGGCTTTGCTGTCAAATACACAGCAAAGACTTTATAGGTTACGATTGTTAAGTGAATAAAATTTCTATAGAAAGAATTTCGTTAGTTACTGTAATAAAAGCATATTTTAAAGTTTAAAAACGACGATTGTTATTCTTTATGTAGTTTTTATAAAATATTTGTCTTGTATGTTATCTTCATGTATTAATAATATATTCGAAATGCTTATGACGTATTTGGCTATTTCCAAGTTAAAAAAATAATAATTCGTCACTTAAGGGATTTCTTCCTCGGAAGAAAAAAAAATAAAGCGACATATTACGATAGCGTGCTATGCCTTTTCTATAGTTTGTTATCGAAGTGAGTTACTTTCGTTTTTCTTGCTCTTAGTTTGGCCCAATTTTTATGATAGACACTTAGTCTAGTATATTTTTTGTTTAAGATATTATTCCTCCATTTCGTCAAATAATTTTATGTAAATAATATTGCTAAATTTCTATAGTTTGTTTCCATTAGAAGAACAAAATTTACCAAAAGGTACAGTGTGAAAAGCTCTATAATTTACAAAGAACAATTATAAAAAGATGACATAGCAGAAAAACGAATTCATCTTGTATCAAAAAAAAAATATATATATTATTTTCATATAGTCGAAATTTGATTACTAAAACATTTTGCCTGTTTTGGAACAAAAAGTACAACTATAAAAATGGCAGTTTTATGTTCATTGTAGAGCTTTTCACGTTGCATCTATTGCTATAGTTAGTTTCTTTAATGGACCGAAAAATCAAAAACGGGATGCATAGTGTGATCATGGATTATACCCAATTCGTTACCTTTTACAGCTTTTTGTATGTCTTTGTTTGTTGTCTTTTTTCATATATATTTGAAACAGGTTCTAGACATAATCATATGCGGTTTTCTAGAGTATTTTAGGCGCAATCTTTTGACAAAAAAAATGTTCTAATCATAGAAATAATAGAGGAGAAATTTTGAAAATGCAAGCAGTATAGTTTTTTATGTCCTATTCATTACATTGTTATTCATATAAAAGTTTCCAATCATTTTACCATCAAGTTTGATAAGATATTAATATAAACTATAATTAAAAAATGGTAGATTTTGGTGACTCAGACTTCGGTATTTATTGTGGAAACAATAGGAGAATAGGAACAACAAGAAGATGGAAGAGTACTACACATATATATATATATATAGAATTATGATAAGGAATAATCTCATACATATATAAGAGGAAAGGAAAAACCTATATGTATATACTATAGAAGAAGAACGAATGTATATGTCTATATGATGACACATGATAGATAGAAAAGGAAAAGTCCAATTTTGTACATATGATATCGAATGGAAAAGACTAATATATCGTGTATTGGAGATATTTCAATAAAACTGTACACCATTTAAAATTTCATGTTTTCAATCATTAAATCTCTTTTGTTTGCTAATCAATATTTCATGACATCAACATATTATTTCTAATTTTTTTTTTCGTGCGAAGAATAAGTAAGATTTTAGTGAGTGACGTATAATAAACATTTATATTCAAATGTTTAAATTGAGTTAGACAGTACATATATCGAATAGCATTTTTCAGAAGGAATTCGTAAGTCATTGTTACCATCACTATGATTCTTTTTATACATCCATTGTACAGTTCTACATACGATGTAACATGAAAGATATGCAAAAACAAAAATAGTTCTACTTATAACATTGTGTGACTGGAAACTTTGATTTATATATTTCTTGATTAAACAATATTTTTCACAGAAAACGTTCGAATTGAGCAAGAAAATATGTCATTTCCTTTCATGACTGTTAAAGATTATGAAAGGAAATAAGTTAAAAGTAAACATATATTTTGAAACTATTGCTGTAACATTAGTGAAGTATTTTTAACAACAGGTGTTAAATGAAAATAGAAATAACCATGAATCATAAATTTATTTCACAAATTTGTTTACTATAAATTAAAAGGAATAGTATTTAAAATTAATTAAGCTTTAATTATATGTAAATGAGTCGAAGATATGATTGATTTAACATATTTTTAAAGCCACTAAAAAAATTTATTGTAGAGATGTTAAAATTCTTTAAAACAAGTGTTTACTAGCATGTGTCATAGACATCTACTTACTTTGCTATCTTTCGTATTTAAATCTGTTCATATGGTAATCAAAAGTATCATTGTCAACTTTATATTTATCTTTCTATTGATCTTGTAATCATTTTCTCTATGTATGACTTTAGAAATCTGTTATGATCTTCACGCTTGTTTGTTTTTTACTCATTATCTCTTTTACATAAGTATTTATTCTGTATGCGGTTGAGATGAGCACGCACATTTAGCAATTACATATATTAGCATAGAAAATGAATTTCGTCACGATTACTAAAGTAAATGACATTTGATTGCGTCATGTATCATTTCCAAACAACATTAAATTTCTTTATAATATGTAATATTTTTATATGTAGATCATCGACATATAAAAACGAATAAATTTACCTACTGTACAAGTTATTTCGGTCGCACACATAGTTTTTTCAACAAAAATCCGTCATTTAGGTAAGATTTTATGTTGTGAAACGATTTTGTTCATATGATTTCTGTATTCTTACAACATCTAGCAGAAGAATATTTAAATAGTCGCTTAGATAACTACAGGGCGTGACGCAACATTTCCGTGTCGACACCTCCGCGCATCCTCATCCTTACCTAGACGTACTATATGGAAGTGAGGTGAGTGGAATTGTCGGTGTGGAAATGTTGTGTAATCCTATAGACTTTATCTTGATGATTTTATTTATGAAAGATCAATGTATAAATATTTAATTATTGTTTTTGCGCTATGAAAAATGTAAACTTTGTTTTAAAATTCCATCTAACAGAGAAAAAACTGTATTCTATTTCTTTCCATTAAGTAAACATAACTCAAGATTTAAAAATAATTTTCCCTTCTATTAATTTGAATCGCTAATAAATTACAAAATGAGGGCATTCTTGACGTGAAAATTTCTCAAAAATAGAAAAATATTCGTGTTTAGCCTAGGAGATAACTGTTATAACTTTCTAAAGATTTCTTAAGGTGATCTTTATGACTTATCAAAAGTTATTCAGGTGCGGTTTCTGCACTTTTCCAAGGAACTATAAAGAAATGACTTCAACAAACTTTCAAGGTCTATATAAGAATTATGCCTATGATTTAGTAAGATTTATAAAAAACACTTTTAGGAAACCCTTATAAATTTAGAGAGCACATCTATCTTAGTATTTTATAGGGAACACTTCAAAATAGTTCGCCAAAATTTTTAAAAATCACACTTAGATAACAGATTTTTCGCTTGTTTGTTCTAAACGTATGACCTGAAGCTGATCTATTTCTACTAGCTACGTGGTATTATTTCTTTATTTTCCTATGACTTTATTACAATTATAATTCATTACTCTTTATTACTTTTTGATTAATGACTTCTATATATTTCCAATAATATCCAATCATTTGTTTTTATTTCTTATTACTGGTAGTCAAGTAATAAGTATTTGAAAATAAGAAAAAACTATTTTATATTTGGCTAATAAGAAAGAGTAAGAGTTCTAATGTAATTAAAATAATAAAAATAAAACAAACTATAAAAAATTATAATAAGTAATAAAAATAATTATAATTGTTATTGATTACGAATTAATATTAATAAAAAGTAAAAGTAATATAGTATTTGTAGTTCTATTCAATCTAATACCTAAGTAATTAAATAAAAACATTTTATCAAAACCAATAATTTTACTCTATATTTTGTTGAATATGAATGATAATCACTATTGATATTCATCTGTTTTATAATACAAAACTACAACAGATAAACAACATTCTCCTTGTTCATGAATCATATAACGTTAGAATTATCACTATGACGCTGTCATTAGTCAACCATCCTGTAAATTTCACAATGAAATGATTCAGCGAAACTTATAAAATGATATTTTCTAACATCAATAAAAATAACTTATTTTCATCAAAAATATCGTTCTCCTCTTACGACGATCATTCATAATACTTGACCATTTGTAGTTCATTAACAAACCATTTCTTCTCTCCATATAATATATAGTAAGATTGACCATTGAAGTTTTTTCTGCATTTTGTTTATTATTTCTAACAAAATAATACATTATTAAAATAATTTTTTCGTTTTTACCTGCAGAGAAATTAGGAAATTCTTGAGTAAAAGTAATTTTTTTACTAATAAGATGCGGACGAAAGATCGGTACCGTTGATTAGTCAAAGTGTGTCGCTAATTTACTTCAACCAATAGAATTTGTCTTTTATCATGATAATCATGTTAGCATTCTGTCACCTACTTAGTCATCATAAATTTTTTCTATAAAAAAATTTTTCGTTTCTTATAAGACATGACTCATCGACTTTGGACCTTTAGTTGTTCTGTTCTGTTGCTATTTCACAATAGAAATGTTTTTGTGTTAACTACAATAAAAAAACAATTAAGATCGGAGTATAGACTAAATCTAGCATGTCAAGCTCTATTAAATAGTGGAAAAAATATAATGGATTATATATTGGAAATATAATAGAAAAATATTCCTCGTAATTTCATTGGGTATTTCTCATGACGTTGCAACAAATACTTCTTGGAGTATTACCAGATTGGGAAGTTAACTCTCTCTCAAAGTAAATAATATAATGGATTTTTATATTCGAGCTTAAATATATATAATATAACGGCATGTCATTATTATGATTATTATATGTAACTTTAGGTTATCAATTTGAAATTACAACCGCAACAAATTTTGACAAATACTATGGCAACAAAACTTATTTCAACATCAGAAAATGGTGACACGGTAGCAATGGGTGATGACAAAAGATTCGAAGAATCACGCTCATCAATATCGGAATTACGTCGACTATCAACATTTCGATTCTTGACAGGAACGATGCAAGCAATATTTTCGAAAGGGCTTCTCGCTAAAATTGGATTCTACTACATTGAAACAGCGAAAACATTGAAGTGTGAAGGATGTGATTTTGAAATGGAATCATGGACATTAGATATTAATCCAATTGAAGAACATAGGAATTATAGTCCTAACTGTTCATTTGTGTTGTTTCAAAATGAATTTTATTCAAGAAATGGTTTATCTTCATATTCTTTGTATCTTACTTGATAATGAATATTTTTTTATATACATTTAGTTCAAACACCAATAGCTCTAACAGTAAATACTTCGGAAACTGCTGACTTGTATTCCAATTATCAACAGAATACGAAATACGATGCAAAAGATGAACAGAACAACTCGATTCCACAGAAATTATTTCTTGATACATTGTCAAATGAAACAATTGAGAAAGTACGAGTAAACACATTCTCAAATTGGCCAATAGTGAGTCCCAATGCACAAGATATGATCACTGCTGGATGGTTCTATACTAATATTAACGATCGTGTAATGTGTCTTTATTGCGATGCACTCTTTCATAATTGGACTGAATCTGATCGACCATACGAAATTCACCGCTCAAAATCCCCTCATTGTCCATTCATATTAATGAATGAAAAAAATAATGTTAAGGTATCTGCCACGAATATAAAAATTACTACGGAACCTAATACGCAGGTAGCTGTTCAAGCAGAAAATAGTGGTTATGCTTTAGCTTGTCGAAGATACGAAACCTTTCAAACTTGGCCTCATACTGAAGAGCAACCATTACCATCCATTGAATCGTTTGTTGATGCTGGTTTCTATTATACTGGTTAGTTTCTAGACATTGGATCATTAAAGCTTTTCTCCTTCCAACATTGATTTTCGCTAAGGTGCATGAGAGTTTCCTAGAACTTTCCATAACTGTCGAAGCCATAAGAGAAAATTTAAGAAACAATTTTTACATTTCAATATCTAGGCATTAAAAAGTTTTGAGATCAAGGCTCAAAAATAAATCTTCGGTCTATACAAATATTTTTCATTATATTTCGAAGTATAGAACTAGAAAATATTTTATTTGAAAGGGAACTGTTTACTTCTATGGATGAGCGAAAGGAAAGTTTTTATTAGTATTTTCTTTAATTTTGGGAAGTATCAAAATTCCTAAGTACTTGAAAAATCGTCAAAAGCTTTCTGGACACACTAGGTTTCCACAGAATTGAAACCTAATGAAAAAAATTCTTTTCTTCATTCATTCGAAGCAGGATTGTGTGCTCCAGTAAATATGAACAAGCATAGTTCGCTAGAATAAAGTATACTGGAAAAAAATTGATTTTGAAAAAAACACAAGTTTTTTTCTGCATCTTATCGACCTCTCGTTAAATGTTAATAAAAAATATGATGACATCATATATTGATTGCTAGCACTGATCCAGATACATGGGGATATGTTTATAGCATCACATACAGCAAATAGCAGTTATCAATATCCATAGTGTTCTTCGTTTCTTACATTATTTTGCCCGAGAATCTTATCTTAGAGAATTTCAAAAACTTTTAGTAACGTTCTTTGAAATCTTACAAATTAACGAAATTTTTTATGTATATTTAAAGTAGAGATCGTAGGTGTGATTTCTATGTGTTTATCTCAAAAATCAATATTTTTAACGAAAAACGACTTTTAAGATGGGGCCTTAAATCAATAAACATATTAGATTTGTTTCTTTCTTTATTCAGGGAAAAATACTGTTGTAAAGTGTTTTTATTGCAATGGTGCATTACAGAATTGGAAAATTAATGATGATCCTAAAGTCGAACATGCTCGTTGGTGGCCACAGTGTGCCTATATTCGACAATACATCGGGGACGACTTGCATGAAGGTATACAACGAAAAAATCGTGAATTAAAAGGTCTGTAACGAGAAATAATCGGAAAAAAGATAAGTTCTTCTTTTTTGACAAATAGCTCAGCAAAAATATGAATTAAATGAGAATGCTACAACTTCACAAATCATTCCATGGACAAATGATGAAATTGACAGGATGGTTAAAGCACGTCTCGATCTACCTGTTGTCGAAAAACTTCGACAAGCCGGTTATAGTATGGCAATTATTCGGTAATTATATTAAACAATATTTTTGATTAAACTATAAATATATTTTTGTCTATAGTAAAACGTATGAAATGCAATTGAAGTACAAAAGTAACTTAATGAAAAATTAAATTTAAGATATATTAAATATGTTCTTTTGTAGAGGATGATTTTAAAACCGATAATGATCTTCGAGCAGCTTGTCTTATGCTTGATCAACAAGTAAAATTAATCAATGGAAATGAAGCGGCTATACATACACCTCGGGATTGGATGAAAAAATGCATTGAAGATAAAGAAAAAAATTTACAGCAATCTGAATCACGACAACCATGTCATTCAAAGCCACAAATTCAAAGTATATATATATATACATATTATTTTTTCTTGCAAAATTTTCATTTTTCTTTTTTTTATTACAGCTATTCAAACCTCGAAAGTCGTTGCATCAGTTTCACCACAATCTAAAATAGTGCAGAAAACAGGTATGATCATTAAAAAGAAAATTTATATCTTTATTTATTTTTGTGAAACACGATCCAGAAAAGAGTGTTAAAGTGTTTATGGATAAAAATTTAGATCCACCCCTGTCTCTCCTCCCCTCCCTCATAGACCGTGACAGACAGGTTCTTGGAATAATCATAGGGCATGAAAAGCGAGGTCTGGAGGCCAGCTCATATTATGACAGACGGCTTTATGGTACTATGAAAGGTGATATATAACTGAAGTCTAGTTAAAATATCTATGGACTATCTTCTTGTTGAAGTTTTATGTTTTAAAGTAAGGGATAGTGTCGAAGTATATCTCGATATGCATAAAAAGATGGGGTTTCAAGGAATTAGCAGTAATAGGTATATCGTGTTTCACATTTTAATCCCGCAGGGGTCTTGCTGACAGCTTTTATATTTAAGAAACAGAAACAATGCCGTGCTTACTTTGCCTTACAACTGAACGTCAAGTGGCTTCCTTACCATGTGGGCATTTAACAAGTTGTGTGGCGTGTGGCCACAGTTTAAAAACATGTCCAGTCTGTCGTACTACGATCAAGGGCTTTATCCGAGTATACATGTAATTTCGTCAACGATTTAATGTTATTAATTAATAATAAAAACCGATGCATTTTCGGAAAGATGAATTGGATCTCCATTTAAACCCAATTTTTATGAGCATTTAATCATGAAAACTATCAAAGTCAAGATCTATTAAATATTTTTGTATTTTTTCAAAGAGCAAATTTTCTTTTTGGTCGACATTCATTGTTTTTCGTATGATAGATGTATACGTTAAAATATTGTGGGAAGGTTGCAAATCAGCGAAAACTAGAATGAGCGAATTATTTTTCGCGATAATAAAAAAAAATTTAAATAGAAGAAACTTTATTCATAACCCAATAGAAACTAAAACTCAATTAAATGTAAAAAAGTAAAGAAATATAACGCATTGAGGGACCCCCCTCAGAAAAATGACTTTTCTGAAAAAAAATCAATATTGAGTTAATAGTATAGAAAAATGCGCCGGAATTTCTTCTTTCAGAATATGTGTGGCTTTTTGAAAAATGACTAGGTTTCAAAAGACTTACCGTAAAAAATTCCCATCCTACTATCCTGTTTTCTTAGGAATTTCTTCGGTTTTTCGGTTTTGAAAGCTGCATATTGTTCCATATAACAGCATTGCATATAACGTTGTTTTTTTGTATTAAATATGATAGATGGCGTTAGCTTATTCACTTGTTACACGCTTTGAAAAAGTCCATTGACATATATTGAAAATATACCATGTAAACATGTTTTTTTTGTAATTTGACTGTAAAAATCCATTTTTAAAACTTCTTTTACGTTATTCTCAAAATGGTGATCGCTCGGCGCATCTCCAGCGAAAGTCAACTACAATACGATATAATGTCGAATATTTTTTTTTTGTTTGAAAGAGCATGTTCAGATCCAGTGCCTATGGGAGCCCTTTTTTTGAAATAGTCTTTGCTTTTATTATATTAAAAGCATCTTCTTAATTAAAACGTCATTTTTTAATAGTTTTTTCAGTAACCGAACTTCTCAAG
Source organism: Macrotrachela quadricornifera (assembly GCA_022393335.1). Taxonomy (NCBI): domain Eukaryota; kingdom Metazoa; phylum Rotifera; class Eurotatoria; order Philodinida; family Philodinidae; genus Macrotrachela; species Macrotrachela quadricornifera. The sequence goes on along the minus strand of JAJEKB010017378.1, from coordinate 5,022 downwards.
GTCTTTTTCTCCTTAAAAAATCAGTTTAAAAAAAGGGCTCTCATAGGCACTGCATCCTGACATGCTCTTTCAAACAAAAAAAATCTTGTATGTATATTGAAAAGTTATTGAGAACTTTTGGAGAAGCGGTAAACCATTTTTGACTTGAATTCGGCCCATATCTCCCTTATAAATCATGATAGAAGGCTGAAAATTTTATCACAAACGTCCAATCATAAGGCCAACATATCCTCTAAATATCAGCCCGTTTGGATGTTCCTGGGCTGAGATCGATTTTTGAGGAGGGGGGACCCTTAACCACGATGAATTATTCTCATAGATCGGTAGATGAAGCTCACGAAGAAAAAAATTCGCTGAAAGGTTTTTCGCTCTCTTATTTTTCGCTGTTTTGCTCTTTCGCTAATTTAGTTTTTCGCTATTGTTTCTTTTCGCTGTCATGGGTTTTCGCTGTAAATTATTTTCGCTTAATCGTTTTTCGCTAAACGGACACCATTTCAAATATTGTACATACAGAAATTAGAAGAAATGTATACATAATTTCGAGAAGCTATATTGACTCTGGTGTAGAAATTATCTAGTATATCAAAGTAAAAAAACTAAAATATTCATATCCACAAACACGAAACTATACTCTTAAAGATTTTTAAGTCTATTAATTTATTTTCTTTTCTTTTCGTGAGTGTCTTCAAATATATATTTCTTTCCACTATAAAATCCTAAAAGTCAAATTACATAACACATAGTTCAATAGATCTATGTTCTTTTTCTGCAAAATAAAGCTATATGATATCCAAGACTACAGAAACTCTTTTACTCGAAGCAGTATTACAATGAGAAATACTGGAGAAAAATTTTTGTATTTTCTCATAACATTGAATTATTTAGTATATTCAATTATACGATTTCTGTCAGTTAGCTGAATACTTTAGTCTTATGAGTGACTAATGAAAATCTTACTTAATTGTATTGTTGAGTCCTTAGCCAAAACAAATATAGTGAAAAGTAAAAATGCAGGAGAAAAGACGATACATGAGCAGGTCGCATAAAGATCTGGAGAATTTTAAACGATAAAACGCATTCATCAAACTGCAGATAGTAAATAAACGTCAATAGCTGATTTATCACCAGTCGCCACTGTTAAATAAATTGTTAATACTAAGTAGTATGTTAATGTGCAATCTTTTTTTTAAAACAAACATTCTCATTAAGATATATTTTATTTCTATGACACAATATTAGCAATCAATCTTGAGTATTTCATTCGAATGATTTCATAAATATATAATAGTAATATTTTTGGACGAACTCTAGGTATATCTACTTTTAAATAACATATTCTTTTCAATCAAACTTTTTCTTTTCATTTTAAGGAAGTCCTCATTCCTTGCATAAGAAAATATACATATTTTATGTATTCATATTAAATAATCATTTTCTTTCTTTTGTCAATCTCGTCATTGAAATACAAAAATCTTTATGATATTTTTTGTAAAATAATAAAATAATGCATACTCTTTTTTTTTACAGATTTCAATTGTAATATCTTATCTGTGACGTGTATATTATATTTTTTTGTAATTATGAAAATTTTCTCTTCGTTAATTTATCGAAAAATAAAATATTTAAAACATGACTTTATTCTTTCATTCGAATGAATGAATAACAAGAATATAACAAAATATTATTCATTTAAATTTTCATTCATATACATTATTCAACGTATGAATGAAAACAGATCAGATCATGTCCGTCCAATTATTTAAACTCAATATAGAATATATGGGAAAATCTTAGAAAGTGATATCAATTAAATAATATGTAACTATATGTAAAATAATCTTTATTAATAGATTTTACTGTACTGGTTTTTTGAATGAAATACAATAAATTATAATAAAATGAATATTGCCTTTCCTACTTTTTAAACATAAAAAAATCATGTTCGTATTTTTCACTAAGGAGAATAACTATAATTAATCATACTTCCGAATGAGTAAATCGGATGAAATAATTGTTACACATACAAACGTTTATATGTCATACATTCATATTATTATCCAACTTACTCACTTCCTCCCTTTCTGTCTCTCTTTTTTCATTTTTTCCAACATTGTTGTAATTATTTTTCGATAAAATTTTCAAGTATCAACCAAAACATTTTTAAAGTATCATAGTGGTTATTATGAGTATTCAAACACAGTCAAAACATCAAGTGTAATGTGCTATATTGTTAATCCTAATCTATTGGAAAATATGAAAGCTTTACAAAAAAAGCTGTCGATTTATAAAATATTTTCAAGGAAGTTATCACAATCAAAAAACTAGACTATGTCTGCTGAAATACTATTACTATAGAGAAAATATCAAGATCTTTTATGAACTTTTTCCAATATTTTAATAAATAATTTCTCCAAAAGTACTCTCTACTTAATATGAAAGTTATCTAGCATTCTAACTTTACGAACTACACATTAATATAAATTCAAACATAGGAACATGTCCAATTTTAATCCTTTATTTTTCAGTATAATAAGTCAAGTGACAAGTAATCGTATAAAAAGAGAAACAAAGAATGTATAAAGTAGTTTTTGTCTTATCTACATTTCATTTATGATCCAATTGTTGTTTGCATACTCAGTGAAAATGGAAGTAGGCAGATATAGAAGATGCACTTCCTGCAATAAACGACAGGTATTTGTTATTGTCTATCGCCTACAAACAATATTAGACACTGTTGAAACTTTGTTGAGGTCCCTCGAGGCGTTTTTCGTATAAATTTTATTACATACCCTCTCTGTCGCATGATGATGGGTTTATTGTCGTGGAGGATTATATATAGTAGCCTGTATTAATATGAAATGCACAATTCAGAGATGCTGGGTGTATGTAATCAGTATGGGCACTCATTGTGTTGAGCAAGCGATTTGATGACTTCAATTTCAGTTGGCCCATCCAGCTCTGAAAAATGATTTTTATCGTATCGCCCATAAATGAACGTGTGTTAACTCATTAAATTAATCATATTTCTAAAAGAAAATAGTTATAGAAGGATTTGTCCATAGACGACGTCGTTACAATATAGTATTAGTGACTCGATTCTTTTATCTCTTCTATACTTTCGCGACTTTTTTAAATACATATGTATCTAATACAGGCTTTTCAGGATAAGCCTGCTGTCCTTGTTTTTCCATCGTCTTGTACATTTATTCTCATTTTAAGAGCTACAAGCCAAGCATAATACAAGAATGAGGATGAGAAAACACAAAAGAAATAAAATGATTATGAATGTGACAGTATAAGGTGCAATAAAACATTCTTAAAAGGAGAAAAGATATATTTTGACGTAATAATGCCTCTTTTTTCTTAATATCGTAGTATATTATGTGTTCAAAATCAACTGTTTCCTGAGAAGTGTGTATAAAAATTCAACTTCAGATATACTTTTTTTACGGCTATAGACAAATTTCTTTGTCTATTTTTTATTATTTTCTTTATGATATTTTTTCTATTTGAGCAATTAATAGTATGAACATAAATAATGATGTAAGTAATCTAACAACACTTTTTTATATTCCCTTCTTCATTTATATTGCATTGCACTTTCCTTGATCCTCATAATAATGGCTCATACTATCTTTCAATATTCAATGAAAACTACATCTCTTTATTTTACAGTTTTTAAAACGACATTGTATGTTATCAGAAATTCTCACATAGACGGATCCAACCTTCAATTTTTTGTCAATATATATAATAGAACGTTCAATGCGACAATACATTACATAAATCGTTGGGAATTGAAAAAAAAAAGAGTTTTAACTAGAACCAAAACTCACTCATACGGCTGCCAATTGGATATTGGACGATCCGTAAGTTAAGAAAAAATAAATTTTCGATATCTCAAGCACAATTGTAAGAATGCTAACGATAGATCGATTAAAGAAGAAACGATTAAATCGATATAATCATGTGAAATTAAAATTCAGTGAACATGCGACAAATGACTAATTCATATTCTTGAAAGTTTGATAACAGATCCTTTATAATATATCAGCAGCTTCTTCAATTCGAAATATAGTATAGACCAGCAGTAAATCAAAAAAAATAGTTTGAATGATTCTTGTTGAATTTATAAATTGCTTTATACTTGTGATAAATGCCAAAAAAAATTGAGTCGCAAACATAAGAACAGGTAATAACATATATAAGGGATGCTTCAACATCTTATTCAATTAGCAAAATACAATAATTAAATACTATTTTAAATATTTAAAATAGAAAAACATTCTCTCGTAATTATTAGTTGGATAGTATGACTTGTAAAAAATAAAAATACGATCAGGTATAACATAGAACAAATAATTCCGCATTATAGTTTGTTGTTTTTATATATACGTAATAATTAGACAGTTGAGAAAACAAGAGAGAATCAACTGATGCTACACTCATCACCTATATTTAAAACAACTACTCTTAAAGATAACTTTATAATAATTTTAATCAGGTTTAATATCAAATAGTTGATGAGAATTAAAAATTTCTTTTTGTAGATTTAATTGAAAATAAATGATTTTTTTTTATTGATTATGTTATAATTTTGACATTAAAATGAAATAAAAATTTAATTACTGTTAAATGATAATCAATTTTTAACCAATAATAGAGCCAAGATTTCAATTTCAGAGAAGATCTTTCGTGTAAAATAAACCAGAAATTCAGATGAAATTCAATTCAAATCTAATAATTAATTATTCTCAACACAATAATTTTTGCAAAAACAAAATCTAGAAATCAGATAGAATAAAAATTCACTATTGAAACATAATATCTCCTCTCATATGCTTATTTTAAAAAATATTAATATTAAATTCAAAACTCAAATCTATTCTTTTGTCTTAAACAGTCTGACTCTATTATATAAAAAATTGAATATTTCATTTGTTTGACAATGTAAAAACAGTAATAATGCTGCATAAACTGACGAATCTATGATAACAACATCACAATGCTCAAATAACTTTT
>JAJEKB010017377.1:0-12998 GCA_022393335.1 Macrotrachela quadricornifera | reverse complement strand
TCATTTTAAAACGTATTAATCTTGATAAATTGATTTCATTCTCATTTCAAATTAATGAAAATCATAATACATATGTAAAAACAACTACAAATCTTTTATCATCAATAATTTCACAATCAACTCTTCATAGATTTGAATTTAATATAGAAAACGAAAGAATAAGGTACAATTCAATATTTAATTATAAATAATCACATTGATATAAATAATTTATGTACAATATTTCAATCTTCTCCTCATTTAAATACACTCAATATGCAATATATTCCAACAGACATGATTGAAAATATATCTACTAAATGTCTTCAACAAATAACATCATTAAATATCAAAGATATATATGCAACTATAAATCAATATGAATCATTTTTATTATTAACACCATTCTTACGTCATCTAGAATTAATTGGTGGAAAACAAATGTTGAATGGTAAACGATGGGAACAATTCATTCTAAAAAATTTATCTCAATTAAATAAATTTGAATTTTATTTCACTGAAACAAGATCTACTAAACAAACTTTCTTAGATCTTGATTTAATTATGATTTCATATCAAACATCATTTTGGTTAGAACAAAAAAAATGGTTTGTTATTTGTGAATGTGATACTATTAATTACAACCGTAAAAATCAAACTATTATTCTTTATACATTACTAAAATGTATATCTTCTATATATTACATACCTAAATCTGAAAGATTTGCATTGTCTACTTATCCATCGATGATGAATAATGATTTATCAATGATGAACAATGTCAAGTCATTAACTTTCGATTTAAACGAAGCATTAGCCTATGACATTCAAGAAAAAGTATGATTATTAGATTTAATAAAATTTTCTAAAATATTAATCGAATCTAATTACAATATTTTCTTTTTCAGTTATAAAAATTTTTCTTAGTTTTATTCAATTTAAAAATATTTTAATGTTTGATTACTTGTAGATATCGACAACAACAAATTATCCGTTATTTCCTAAAGTGACTGAAATTTATCTTGATTTTTATGCATATTGTTCCTCATTATCACTATCATCACTTACCATATTCATCAATATTTCACAAATTGTTCAGATGGAAATATCAATCAAATATTATGACAATTATAGTCAAAATGTATGGATGGATATTAATAATTTCATGAAACAAGCTCATAATTTATCTTCATTGATTATTCATAATCGGATTTATCTACGCAAATTTTGTAGAACTAGAAACAATATTTTTACAATTCTTCCACAACATGTTAAATATTTAGAAATATCAATAGATGATTTAGATCAAATAAAAATGATTTTCGAACGATGTGAAAATCTATCATTAATTAAATTTAATATCAAAGATCCTCAATTTTCAGAAAAAATCATTGAATGGTTTGATTATAACACTATTAATTCAACTTGTAAAAATACTAGACATGCAGTTTCTATTTGGCTTGGAAAGAAAAAATTCTAAATAACTATGAAATATATCTTGATCATAAATAAATCAAATTGATCGAAAATAATTGAAAATTTTTATTTATTCTATTGAATGAATTTTTTAATAATTAATAAATTTTCAGTACAATAAACTAGAATCATATAGTATCATCTAACATTATTAGCGAGTACATATATGCACCATCTTTTCTTTTTGAATGCATGCTTTGCAAGTATAATGTTGATATAGTATGTAGAGTCGAATGTATGATTAATAAATAACATACGATGCAAAAGTATGTTAGTCTCTATTTCACTTCGATAGAAAGATACTGAAAGAAATTTTTGTATCAAAAGATATAGATTTTTCTTCTCTTTTGAATCGTACATATATAAATAAAATGCCACAATAAAAAAAAGACTCAGGCAAAAACTATATGATTTTTATACGAATTAGTCAAAAATATCGATAGATGATAGTTAAGTATTATTAGTTGTCATTTTACAAACTACTTTTAGCGAGGTCATAAAAGTCAAAATAATCACTGTTTCACAAAGACTATTTAATGAGCACATGAAAATCAAATTAATTTTATTTCTATTATGATGTTCTTCGGCTAATTAATATAAGAATTGCAAATTGTATGCACAAATCCTTCTCTTTCTTTTTCATTTAATATGTATTTTTATGAATGTGCAATAAATACAAATCATATACCACTCGAAAGAAGTGAAATTTTTCTATCAGTTGATAACAAAATTTTCTTTTTACAATCTATCTATGAAAGAGATATGACAGTGGACATTTTTTTTATTATGTTGCTTTATTTATACACGTGTTATAAAAATAAACTATGTACGATTCAGAGGAAAAGAAAAAGCTCTATCTTTTGGAAAAAAATTCTTATTTTCAGCATTTTTCTATCGAAATGGAACAGGAGTCAACATTTTATGCCTTAACTTTACATCGTATGTTATTCGAGACAAGTATGCCTCACATTTACTTTCCAGAAATGAAACGGTTGTACAATATTTGTGCACCAATACTTCCGCGCGCAACTCTTGGGCGCCCTCATCTTCACCTAGGCACACCGCGTGCAAATATTGTGCCACGGAAATTTTGATGGTTTTGAGACAATAGTTTTTCGTAAAAATCAAATTAAGAGTTAATAGCAGACCAAATTGAGTTCATTCAAACGAATCGAAAGATCATTATCCAGTCTATCTTTAGATTATATAAACAAACAAACCAGTTTTGAAAAGTTTTTTTTTATCTAAAAAGAGGTGTTCAGTTTAAAACTCTGATATTTAAGTGTTTCTTCTTAAAAACGAAAATATATCACAAGCTACAGCGTGATAAGATCTACAAACTACAGAGCAGAGATGGACAGGTCAAGCCATTTTTGATTTATTTTGAAGTGAGTCTTGTTGTATAACTTGATTTCACTTGAAGCGAAAAAATGAGTGACTTGCCTTTCTTTGCTACAGAGTTGTTGCTTAATGTTGCGATTATTTTGAAACTAATCGTAATAAGCTTTATTTTGTAAATTGTAGATCTTTTCACGTTGCATCTTATGTTATATTTTGTGTTTGTAATAAAAATGTATTTAGAAATTAAAGTATGCAATGGAAACTTTAACTATTTATTTTTGTTCACCCCATAGATTCTTCTGGACGGTAAATGGTTTGAATATCTTTCACCCAAACAATCTATAAAGTGGATATCCAATCATTATTCCCGAATTCGATACGAACTTTGAAGAAATGAAATGAAAGTCGTGCAAATTTATTGGTACTGAAGATCACTGTTACATTGGTAATTTTATTTTTTATACTAGATTAATTGATTCTCACACGTGAGATAAAATAAAACAATGTCAAGAGTTATTGTTTATTTGTGACTTCTGTGACAGAAAATAGATCGATTTTTAAAATTTCTACTATTTTAACTTTGGAAGCGAAATATAATTATCATCGCTGACTTTTCTTTGAATTAGTATAAAATAAAATTATCTCATGTTTGATGTTACAAGTTTTACATTTATAAAGAAACTATATCGAATGTTTCAGATAGTAGAGAAAAGTGTCAACAGTATTTTCCGTTTATCAATCATATTTATACAATATATTTTCCAATTTTTTATGAGCATCACTAAAGTACATATTTAATAATATATCATTTTTTCTTGCCTTCAGACTTCAGCTAAATGACACTTATAGAATTGGCGCGTTACTTATTGTTATGGATTGTCAAAAGCAATTAAAATACTATTTTCATCTATTCTATTTCCTTTTATATATTATCTATAACTATCATATATTACTGTGAGTGATTATTATGAATTTAGCAAATCTTCTTTAATGATAAAGTTTAAATAAATTTTCTTCAAAAACTTTATTAGAGTGAGCGACATCTCAATTTATTCAGTTTGATTATTCAAATTATTTTCTATTCTTCATTTTCTTTGTTCTTACATAACACAGTGAAACTGATAACGAGTTTTTCTTTCTGTTTTTAATTTACGTCATAAATGATAAAATCTATTATAAAACGTATAGACACTTAGTGATACGCATCAAAAAGTTTTCAACATAGAATATTATTATTTCTTCAATGGCAAATAATATAGTTCCATCGATTGATACATTACCAGTAGAAATACTTCATCGAATTTTTGATAATCTTGATGTACAAATAATTATATTCTCAATTCGATCATTATCAAGATTATTTCGATCAATTACCAATACTTATGATCGTTATATATTGGATTTGAAATTAATTTCAAAAGAAAATTTTTATGTTTTATGTCGATTAATTAATCCTCAAAATGTTATTTCATTAACACTATCAAACGATGAGGGAACATCAAATCAAATAGATCTATTTATTTCACTTGTTCATCTTAAAAAATTTACTCGACTTCGTTCTTTAATTCTTGATGAAATTGATGAAGGTCAACTAAACTTGATTTTAAAACAAATTAAATCCGATTTCATCACTTCATTCTCATTCAAGATTAGAAAACATGATGATAGACGTATAGAAACAACTACAAAGCTTCTTCCATCAATAATTCATAAAACAACTCTTCGAAAACTGGAGTTCGGCATAAATAGGGAAAGACTATCAAAAATGTCATGGCCAATTAATTGTTCAATTCATCATTTAATTATAAATGAAGTGTTAACTATGGAAAATCTTTGCAAAATATTTCAATCTTCTCCTTATTTACATAAACTCATTATAACACGATACATTGATACAACTGTGAATACTAAAGATCCAACGTTTTCTTTTCATACATCTTTTCAACAATTAAAATATTTGACAATCGAAGAATTTTATACAAACGTTGACATATTAGAATCATTTTTATTATTAACACCATCACTTGTTTATCTAAAATTGATTGGTAGAGTAAAGATGCTTGACGGTAAACGATGGGAAGAATTTATTCAAATAAATTTACCTCATTTGAATAAATTCGAATTTTATTTTTATAGTCCGGATTATGTTATGAAAACTTCAACAGATGTTGAATTAATGATTAGTTCATTTCAAACACCATTTTGGATTGAATATAAAAAATGGTTTGTTACTTGTGAATATGAGATCGGTAACTCATATACTCTTTATGTTTATTCATTACCAATATGCAAATCAATTTTTGAATATGTGCCAAAGTCTCAAAAAATATCGCTATCTACATATCCGATGATATTAGATAATGAATTAACAATAATGAATAATGTTAGTTCACTCAAATTGACTCTATCAAAATTCACAGCTGATCATATTGAAAAACAAGTATGTTATTGAATCAGTTTTATTATGAATCGATTGAAATGTTTTATCGAGATTAGAGTAGATTCTTTTTTCATTTATCATTCATCTGAAATAACAATAGAGTGAAGATAAAAGAATATTTTTATTATTTACTGATTGATTTTTAATGAATAATAAGAATATGTTTTTTTTATTTTTTAGAAAACAATAACAAATAATCCAATGTTTCCTAAAGTAACGAAAATTGATATAAGTATTAGAGAAGACTTTCCGTTGCTATTGCTCGATTCACTTTCCAACTTTGTTAATATTTTTCAAATCCTTCAAATGACATTGCGTATTTATTCTTTTGATAAATACAGTCAAAATACATTGAAGGATATTGGTATTATCTTTGAACAAGCACATAATCTTTCTTCGCTTATTCTGAACAGTGGCTTTAGATATACATTAAGTTCACCTATAGAAAATGCCGATTTAATTGTTCCACGTCATGTTAAATATTTACGAATACCACTAGATGATGTCGAACAAATACAACAAATTCTCGAACACTGTCAGCATTTATTTATAATTCAATTAGATCTGGCAGATCCAAAATCTTCTCAAAAAGTTATCGAATGGTTTACTAATAATACTATTAATTCAACATGTTTGTCAGAATATAAAAGTGTTACTGTGTGGATTGGAAGACAACATATTCAATCAATGGGAAACAAGATTAGTCATAAACGAATAAAGTTAACTAGTAACAGGTCAAATTCTTAATTTACTTCATTTAATTAGATTCCATGAACTAAAAAGTATTCGATAATACTTTTCAACATAATAATTTCGAGACTTACATTCTCGATCTACATTAAATTTTTTTAATGAATCTAATATCTTAATTCTAATTACAATTTATGTTTTACTTCATGCACTAAATTTTTTCGTTTATATATTTAATTATTAGTAAAAGTTATTCAAACAAATAATATTTAGGCACTTACAAACAATTAAGTTAATGTATTAACGTAGCACCAATTAATCATTATATAGCATAAGAACCTTTATTAAAATAATCGGTTGAACTTGATTAAAAATATCATAATCCGTTAGAAGAAGCAGAAAAATCGGAAAGTATCACGTAAGATTATGTAAAGTGGGAAGAGTAAGATAGTTTAGTTATGTAGTCCATATTATTCAATATTAACTTCGAGAAAAACCATCAATTAAAATGAAAATGAATCTATTTGTCACTTGAATAGCTTTAAATTTTGTGTTAAAAGTCGCTTTTCAGTATAGAGTTTTTTAAATGTATGTCAAAGACCTAAGGTATTGGTAGACTGAAAAGTAAGATTAACAAATTACCTTAACTTTTCACATTGTATTTAATGTAGTTAGATGGCTATCATTTCAAGCATTAAATCAAACCATATGCAGCGAAAAATATGACTATTGAATATTAGAATTTAAATATTTACATAAAATTTTTGAGTTTCATTAATGAGAAAATCTTGTTTTTTTAAGGCACAGGATGTTCACAAAGTTATTTAAAAATAAACTTTCCGTTCATCTGCACATATCATTTGACATTGTCGATTGTTTTTGTCCAATAATGAAACAAAATATTTTACATTTAAACAACAGGGAAAAAAAGCACTTGCATAATTGCTTTTGTTTTGAAAATCAGTAAAAGACTGAATTTTTGTATTTGAGTGAATAAAAATTTGACGATAATATCTACCATAGGAAAGAAAACAAATTGAATTAGACAAACTAGTTTTGAGACATACTGTATAGTCTTGTATATATCTACACTATCTATCAGAACAGGAGTATTTAATATAATAAATATACAAAACAAGAAATTCATTTTTCTCAACATAACATGATCAACTCATTTAATTTCTAAAAAAAAACCAACTTTCTATAAATAATTATTAGAACTATTGTAAATATTTAATAGTGTTTATGTAAGGTGTGCAAGGACATACTTGTATAGCAAATTATTTATTTTTGAAATGATTATAATCCATTACTAGTCGATTATTTTATAGTTATAAATGATACACATTTGTTTCTCTTATGCAAAACCAATTAAAAACTTTTGAATTTTTGTCAAAAAAGGATTTTCGTGCTGTATCTAAATAGTGTTTGGTATGAATCAATGTGATATCGTTGAATCTCATGTAAAATTTTCAATATTTAATTTTAATTCTGTCATTTTTAACAAAAAGTCACTACTTTTTTGTTTTTTTTCGATTAGTAATAGAGAAAATCGATTAAAAACATGTTTCCGTTGATTTGTTGTTTATTTCTTTCAATATGAGAAGCTCAATAAAAGAGAACAGAAAAGTATGTCATTACGTTAGCAATGTGCAACAAAAAACTCTCGGAGCATTATATATATTCAAATTTGGACATCAAGACAAGATTGTTTATCATTTTTATCAAATATAATTACATCATGGCAAGTAACAGTGAATGGAATGGTAAGTATTACTTTAATTTTTTGAATAGTATGATTTACTACATAGTTATATCGCTTTAGAGAATCATTATGTGGCTGTTTTGATGATTGTGGAATATGTTGTTGCGAATTTTTTTGCACGCTATGTTTATTCGGTCAGAATGCTGAAAAAATTGATAATACCAGTTGTTGTCTTATGTGTTGTGCTTATGTAGTTCTTGCTGGATGTTACTTATCTTGGTTACCACATTATTTTAAACGAAAAACTCTTCGAGAAAAATATCATTTACGAGAAGATCCAAGTTGTGGTGATTGTCCGAAAACATTGTGCTGTAGTTCATATGCTCTATGTCAAGAAGCTCGTTTTCTTAAACGTAGATATATATTTGAATAATTAGATAAAATAATGAATAGTTCTTTTTTTTTTTACATTTATAGGTACACAATCGAGTGTTATAATGGGTGCCGGTCCTAATACGTCGCAACCGGATAGAAAGCGCTAGTTATGATAAACATATTTTACATTACCTTATACTTATTCATTTTTAACTAATCGTTTGTTTAATATTTCAGTATTTGCTTACTAATTTCATGAATTTTTTTAATAAATATTGCCAATACTTATATCATAAATATTAATTACAAATACTTCTATTTTATGATGACGAATATAAAATTTTAAAAAAATGGTAGATTAATGAAGTAGAATTCATATAATACTTATTTTATTTTATTAACCCAATAATTGAGTATAATTTGTTTGCTATACGATATTAATTCGTATTTATAGTTTGTCTGTCAGAATCCTAGTAGCACATCACGAGAGTTTATTTTTTTAAAAATTGACTTCAATAATATTGATCTCTACATTTATCTATATATTGCATGTATAGATAAATGGTCTTATAAGAAATCTCATTCTCAGGACCAATTTGAATGCAGTTATTGATGTTGGTGATGAATAAAACAGTGGATGCAGCAAAATCTGTAATAAACAATTTAAGTTTGATGTTAGTTACCGTATTCACAATAGCTTCTATAGATGCACGAATTTTTGGCGTGTATCTATTATTTATATGGTTTAGTTTGAAAGCCAAAACATTATTAAGTGGTAATGGATTTGAAGCAAATAGACTTATGGCTATGCATTCAATTCATGGTGGTTTTATAGTCATCAAATAAGCTAGATTGTTGTATTAAATTTGGCCTTCAAATTGATTTACCGGAGACATTAAAAGACATACATATGAAGAACACTATGAAAGAAAAACTTAATACTAAAACAGCAGAAGTTGCAATAGCAAAACGTGGCCATACAATGTGCTGATGATTTTGCGAAATATTATGAGAAACGTCGTGACTAACATGATGGATAAATATCAAATTCTAATATTTATTTTTTCTATACACTTTTGTTGTTTCAATAAAAATATCTCTTATGTCTACATGCATGTTCACATGTTGCTAAAGTGTTTATATCTATGAGAAAAAGTTCACAAAGAACAATCAGCGCATATTTTGACGCAAATAATCTCGATTAACCTTCGAGGATGGATGACTCTGTATGGAGTCATAGTATTTCTCTAGTATTTTGAAATACATAGATTCCTATGTAATATTAATTTTCATGAAAACATTTATCAGAGACTTTTCGGTTTAATTCGACATATAATTATATTATTTTTCTGATAATCCATAATAGATAATAAATACAATACAGTTGACTTTTAGAAAAAAAATTGCTAAAATGTAAAATCTTTACAAGAGATCTTCCTGTCTTTATAGGAATAAGGACTGGATTTCTTGAACATGAAATGTTGTGCTTTTTCCTAGTATGTTATCATATGTTCTATACTGAATTTGTTCCAATCTATTCGTTTATGTCACACTTAGTATTTTTCAATATGATTGTATATATATCTGTGTGCTTGTGCCATTGTTTTCTTGTTTACTATCACAGTCACCGGTGTGGCAGTTCTCTAGCTGATTTCGTTTCATTCTCTCTCTTTCCTATTCTTTCTTTTTCTATATTATATTGTGTTAAGTGGTGTACGAATGCATCGGATTCATTCAAGCAAGTACAGAATCTACAACGTAAAATTGTTGAAGTTAATGAATTCTTTAGAAGGGCTAGCCAACATCGAACATTAAGCGAGTATGAAATATAGAACAATTTTGGTTGATTCTACTTTTGAAAATGAGATAGAGATGGAATATGATGGTGCAGAAGAAAATAATCACGAGGATATGTAAGTCGGTCAACTTGAGGAAATGTCTATCAATCGTTCTGTAAGTAACCGTAAAACAGTAGAAAGCCAATATTCAGTTCCTCAGATATCGGCTTGCGACATTTTCAAGTCTCATTTATTTCATCTTAATCCTTATTAGATTTTTCCAAATTCATTGTGATCCAACTTTAACGCAAATGAATGTATTAGAAACACATCGGTATCATCTACAAAGTCCTAAAAGTACTTTATCCCATGACGTTCCTTGAATGGATAGAAGCATTGATGAAATGTATGTCTTTTTAGCTACAACAATGCTGACGATTCATGTAGAAAAGCATAACTCAAAAGATTACTGATCCACCGATGCATTAATACCGACTGCTGCAGTCAGTCACATCTTTTTACGAGGCAGATATCTAACTTTACTTACAAGGGAAGGTCCCGAGTTGAAAGCTGATATTATGCGGGTTTGCTACACTAAGTGCCCTGATATCGAATATGAAACAATTATCGGCTGAGGTCTGTCCACTGAGAAACCATAGTTAAAATATTTTTTCACTATATAGTAAGGCGCCAGTAATGCAACATTATAGTGTCTCTTTTGTTTCCTTTAAACATACATTTCTAGATTCAGTTTTTAACGCTGACCACGAATATGGTGTTATTTTTTCAATTTGACAAACTCTTCGGGGAGAAAAATGCAAAATACTCGAAGGATATCAAAATTTTTATAAATTGCTTACTTATAGAGAAGCAGCGTGCATTTCTTTACCATTTTATTTTTGGTTCTTATCAATATGATTTTCGAATTCCTTATATAAAACTGAGACCAGAAACGTTTTTATAAAGTGATAAAGAAATGCATGTTGCTTCTTCATAAGTAAGCAATTTTTGAAAATTTTGATATCCTTCGAGTATTTTGCATTTTTCTCCGCGAAGAGTTTGTCAAATTGAAAAAATAACACTATATTCGTGGTCAGCGTTAAAAACTGAATCTAGAAATGTATGTTTAAAGGAAACAAAAGAGACACAATAATGTTGCATTACTGGCGCCTTCTCATATAGTGAAAAAATATTTTGACTATAGTTTCTCAGTGGACAGGCCTCAGCCGATAATTGTTTCATATTCGACATCAGAGCACTTAGTGTAGCAAACCCACATCATATCAGCCTTCAATTCAGCTACACAACTCGGAACCTTCTCTTGTTCGTAGAAAATCACGTAAATTCTCATTTGATACAATGTTTATTTCTAAATAGTTGTAATTGATGAAGAATATTACTAGAAAGATACACTTATATTTGATCATATGTTCATCATTTTAAAAATAATTTTTATAGCAAGATAAGCTTTTTACACGCAAATAATTACTGTCTTTCTCGTTTTCTAACTACAAAAGTTAGTAGTTGACGCAATGGATCCATATTCTCCATCATTTGAAAAGTAGCACTTTCCACTTGCCATTCACCATATGTAACTTCATCCCACATACGTGCAAAGCTTTCTGGCGAATGCCGCATCATTTTACTGTTTTTAGGATCCGTTAGATTTGGATATTCTCCTGGTACCGATGCACCTACTTGTCGACCAGCAATAGCTTGTTTAGCTAGGCGAGTGAGACGTCGACATACATCTCGTTCAGTTTCAGCATCAAATAGGTGAATGAATGAGCCAACATAAAGATAGTCGGCTGGCTCTATCTTTTCTAGAAAATTATTGTCAAATATATCACCTGATGCAAATATCTTCTTTTCTTTCATTATTTCACCATCACGGAACAATTGATAACCTTGTTCAATGAAGAAAGGATCTAATTCGTAACCACGAATCTGCTCGATTGGTACTCCATCATATGCAAGTTGTCGTATATCTTGACCAAGGCAACATCCAAAATCAATTACTGTCGCACCTTTATTTTTGCATTCTTCAAGAATTTCTGCGTAAATCGGACTTTGTTTAATTGAAAAGCGAAGAAATGCCCATCTGCCAAGACACGGATAGTTTTTTCTTTGCCAAGCATGTTCGCGTATATTGAGTAAATGTTCGCGTAATGCTGAAGCCGGAATGGATGCATAGTTAGCAAAAAATATTTCAATATCAGTATCAATTGGTGGTTCATCAATATAGACTGTATATTTTTTGTCGACAATTTCGTTAATAGACATCTTCAATGTGACTTAATACAAAAAATGTTATAACATACGTCGTTTGTCTCACTTATTTATCTTGTTAAACACAGAATCTTTGTGCAACCTATATCGAGTAAATAAATCGCAAACAAAACGCATGCACGTCATAGAAAAAAGAAAAAGGTAAAAATAAAATGTATGCGAGCAAATCTTCATACATACACACACAACGTGAAAAGATAGCTAACAGGAGAACAGAAGAAAAAAGTTAATCACAATTTTGTTTCGTCGTGAAGGTTACTAGTTATTGGCTAGTAATTGGACACAACACAAAGCAATTTATAATTTACATAATTTGTGATATGTAGTGATGTGTTTTTTCATTCATCCTGCGTTGTATTCTTTTCTTTCTAATTGTGAAAAAAAGTGTTATCTCTCTTATCATAAAAAATATTTCATTTCTCTTAATACTATCACATTGATGATGGTATAATATCATGTTTTGTTGTTGCTCTTAGATATATTGGTTTGTCGTCAAATTTAGACTGAGAAACTTTTCATTTAATCATTTGTCCCTCAATGACTTCTCGTCATTGTGTCATGATACCTGAACTTTTGCTAGAGGACACTAAGGACTAGCTACTGATATAATAATATCGACAGATAAGCGAATTAGCTTTTTGAATAGTTTAAAGAAAAATGTATGCGTAAAAAGAGTGCGACATATACATAGGGGTATCCAAAAGTAGTGGCAACGACATTTCAGTACCACATATCAAGTTTGTTGAAAATTTCTTTTTACATAGGATGATAGGGAAAAAATGATCTTTTTTATGCTATTTGATCATACTTCAATTGGCAGCATAACAATAAAATTCTAATAAAACTAGTTTGTCTATCATGTGTAATGGTTATACAGGGTGATCCACAAGTTCCTTGTCACTTTTTAATTGTGAATAACTTTTGA
>JAJEKB010017376.1:0-20279 GCA_022393335.1 Macrotrachela quadricornifera | reverse complement strand
GGAACAACAACATGTGATGAATCTTTAATAACAGGAGAATCAATGCCTGTTGATAAAACGATTGGTGCACAAGTTGTTGGTGGTACAAAAAATCTTGATGGTTTAATAATAATGCGTGCAACACATGTTGGTCAAGATACAGCATTAAAACAAATAATTCGATTAGTTGAAGATGCACAAACATCAAAAGCACCAATTCAACAATTAGCGGATAAAGTTGCCGGATATTTCGTACCATTTGTTGTTTCAATTTCATTACTTACATTAATTATTTATATTATATTGGGTTTTACAATCTTTGATAAACTTAAAAAATATTCATCAGTAATTTTTTTTAAAGATTATTTCTTTTTTGCTATAAATTAATTAATTCTTTTTATTCTATAGTATTATCAATCAACAGATGATAATATGTCACATGGTGGACATTCAGATAATTTATATGCAGCAACAAAAACTGAAGTGATATTTGAACTTGCTTTTCGTTATGCTATTACTGTGTTATCAATTGCTTGTCCATGTGCATTAGGTTTAGCAACACCAACTGCTGTTATGGTTGGCACAGGTTTGATAAAATATATATTTTTCATTGATGAAATTCTCATAATTCTATAATTTAGGTGTTGGAGCATCAAATGGTATTCTTATCAGAGGTGGAGAGCCTCTTGAAACTGCTCATAAAATAAGAACAATTGTATTTGATAAAACAGGAACAATTACAAAAGGCAAACCATCTGTAATTAATAAAAGAATATTTTTTCAAAATGCACATATGACACTTGATCGAATGTTAGCTATTGCAGGTAAATAAAACTATATTATAGGTAGTATAATTATGAATTTCAACGATATTTTTTTTGTATTATTGCATAGGAACAGCTGAAAGTGGTTCAGAACATCCATTAGCTTTAGCTGTGCGCAATCATTGTAAAGAACATTTTGGTACTGATCAATTGGGTCTTTGTCGTGATTTTAAAGCTACTTGGGGCTATGGACTTCAAGCTCGTGTTAGTAATATCGAGTGTCTTGTACCTGATCGTGATTCTGGTACATCACGTACATATTCTGTTTTAATTGGAAATCGAGAATGGATGAAATGTAATAATTTAAAAGTAGATAATGGTATTGATAAAACAATGTCTGTACATGAACATGATGGTCATACAGCTGTATTAGTAGCTATTGATAGTAAGAATAGAAAATCGAATGACTAATTTATATTTATATGTTATGTATAGATAAAATAGTCGGTATGTTAGCCATTGCTGATGAAATAAAACCAACAGCTCCATTAACTATCTATGCATTACAATCACTTGGTCTTCGTACAATTTTATTAACAGGCGATAATGTTAAAACAGCTCGAGCTATTGCTAGTCAAGTAGGTATTAAAACTGTATATGCTGAAGTATTACCTACACATAAAGAACGTTTTATTGCTAAACTTAAAGAAGATAAAAAATCTCATGGACATGTAGCTATGGTCGGTGATGGAATTAATGATTCACCAGCATTAGCTCGTGCTGATATTGGAATTGCTGTTGGCACTGGTGCAGATGTTGCTGTTGAAGCAGCTTCAATTGTATTAATTCGTGATGAACTTTTCGATGTTGTTACTGCTATTAAATTATCAAAAAAGACTGTATGGCGTATTCGAATAAATTTTTTATTTGCTACTATTTACAATGTAGTTGGTATTCCAATTGCTGCTGGTATATTTATCAAATTGATTTTAAGAAAATCTTTTAATTATGATGTATTTTTTAGGTGTACTTCTTCCAGCAGGTGTTCAGCTAATGCCATGGATGGCATCTGCAGCAATGGCATTATCATCTGTTAGTGTTGTTGTTTCATCATTACTATTACGTTATTTTAAAAAGCCATCAATGAATAAATATGAAAGAGATACTCATTATCGTCAATGGTCATTAAATAAGTCAATTGGAATTACTGTTCATCGTGGTATTGATGATTTATCAGTAAATCGATCAAAACGAACAAGTCTTTTATCAAGTATTATTAACAGTCGATTATCGCATATTGTTACAGAATCTATATCAGCTATTAAAAATGCTGTTATGGATGAGAAAAGAAAAGCAACTGTATTCTTTAGTGATGAACGATCATCTAATGAGAAACAGGAAGAAGAAATAGAATTACAAAATATAACAGCATCATAAATAAAAATAAATCAATATTTTAAATATTTTTATAAATAAATGATTTAATTCGATTATTCAACAATATCCTATCAGAACTCTTTAGGCAAAAATTGAGATGGATTTAATATGATAAATAAAAACTTTCATCATAAATTATGTCATCTGTAGTGATTAATTCAAATTGATCAACTTAAAAACTATACAATAACTTTTTATTTTCATAGTTTTCTTTTTATTTTTAGATAATTTCATTAACATTGTTTATATATGCAATGCATTTTAATTGCTAAATACTATTGCTGTTTTTCTATAAATTTGTTTCAATCTATTAGCTTGAATGACATAATGTGCCTCTATGTTATTTGAAGTAAAAGTGAAGTATTCTTTCTTTTCTCTTTGCATTAGAGATAAAAGCAAATAGATACAAGGATTACAGTAAGAAAAGACAGAAAAAAAAATTGAACATGATAGATAAAAATATAACATCAATCTCCAAACCAAAACTTTAAACATGAAAATATCAGTTATGAGTTTGATTTTTAAAAAATAATTAATGTTTATAATCATTGTAGCAATTTGTTCAAATATAAATGCAAAAATTAATAAAAATGGTATTGATTATAATTAAGTAAAAATAACTTGACTAATCTTCTTCAATTCTAATTCTACCACTGAGAGTGAAGCAGTTATCGTAATCATCTCGATAAAACTTTAAAATCATAAATAAATAAAAACTTGACCATTATAGAACGATAAGCAGATAATTATTCTTGTTCAAATATACAATCCTTTTTTTTATTCTTCTGTTGAGTTGGCATACCATATAAAATACATTATTTTGAGTGTTTTGTTGCCTATCTTTCTATTACATATTTATATTACTAACATATTGTCTTACACGTACGTCATACCTTCTTATAATATAGGTCAGAAAGCAAAGAATTATAATCGAATATGAATTACAGCCATGTACAAGGTCTAACTCATATGTCTCATGACAAGCATCACCAACATCATCATCATCATTCTAATACATTCCAAAAAGAATCGCTTAATTCTCAATATAATCATTTAAGCGCAAATGATCATCATTCAATGATGAAAGTAATAAAGATTCTGATAAATATTTATCTATATTTCGAGATAAATGTTATTTTTATTTAGATGTCCTTTCATACAGGTTTTATTGAAACAATTTTATTTGAAGTATGGACAACAACATCTATTTCACGTAAAATTTTTATAATGAGTTTATTTCATATATTTTGTATTTGTCTTCAGTTTTTATTAGCTCATGGATTTTAATATTTATTTTGGGCATTTTATATGAAGGAATTAGAGAAATTCGTCAATATTTAGAAGAACAATCTATCAAAAATACTTTGTCAGTTTAATATAATCTAATCTTAATTATACTCAATTATCTTTTCCAGAATTTTAGATACTGAAAATGTAAATGAATTAGAACCTATGAATACTGAATCAACTGTTCAAGTTAAAATAAAGTAAAGATAAGAAAAAATTATATTATATTACTTGCATCATATATTGTTCTTTTAAAGAATTCCTCCACCATATACTGTACGTGCTCTACATAGTTTAGTATACATGATTCATTTAACATTTAGTTATATTTTAATGCTTATAGCAATGACATTTAATGTTTATCTCTTTCTTGCTATTATTTTTGGTGTTGGCACCGGTCATTTACTGTGTACATGGACACATATAATACCAACAACCACTAGCAAAAATCAACGTGAAACATGAAGAAAAAGGCTTTAATTCATAAAATTCTTTCTACACTTTCTTAACTCAGTTCACCGATGTAATATACTGATCGAATGCATTCGATTTTATAAATAACGCCAAATTAATTTTATAAGAGTATATTAAACGGTAGCAAAACTATTCATCAAAATGGAATTGTTTGTAAAAACTATATTATTAATATAGAATAAGTGAATAGAATAGTTTTAAATTTGAATTAATAAAATGAAATTATTCTGTAAACTATGTAAAATTATAATCATAATATCTAATATAAATGTACTCAAAGATATTTTTTTACAGTATCTTTATTATATAGTAAGGAAATCTTACGAACAATACTATTTAGAAGTTATGCTATTTCATTCAATCTTCAACTACTGATCTAAAGAATAGGATATTAAATTAAAAGTTTTTCTTTCTATTTAAAAGAAATACTGTTTGAATCTTGAAAATAATGTATAAAAAATATCAATCATTTAAAATTAAAAGAAAATAAACTCTAAATTTAATTCTTTCAATAATTTAATCAATAGCATTGGTTTTCAGTAGAAGTATATCTAGGTAAATTATGTGAATATTACAGCATGCTTGAAAAAGTTACAAGAGTTTGGTTTATTCTAGCTTCTTTTTATACAAGATGTAATTCGTAATTATTCTAAATCGATCTCCACGAGCAATTTCAATTCATCCGTATGAATTCATACATTCAATTTTAATGTACGGCATATTATTATTTCAGAATTCCATCATAAGATAAAAGTGATTTTGAAAGAAAATTTCAAAGTACTAAAATAAAAATTCTTTTACTATTGAGAAGCTATGGTTTTCACTTATAATTTATTGTAAACTAATCAATCTAACCATATTTCATATTAATATAGAAAAAAATTGAGTAATGCAAACATGATATCAATTTTTTTATACAATTGTAAAATATCTCAAAGATGAATTTGATTCATTAATACATGTCATATGATACATTATAACAGCAATTCAAATATGAATGGTATAGAAGAAGTTATACCATGTTTCACAAATTGAGATTTTCTAAAAAAAGAATATTTCATAAAATAAACAATTCACTGATCATAAATATCTGTTGTAAACCATATATTAAACAATGAATCACTGAAATACAAAATCTTTAACTTAACAATAAATTCTTTATGCAAAACGCTTGTTTATAATGATCCGTTAACACAAAACAAAAGAAAAGAAAGGAAAAGTTTATATCATTAAAAATTATGAAATTTGTAGAATTAAATTCATAATTTTATTTTACTTGAGCTTCAAATCCTAAACTAGTAATCTTATCAATTATAGCTTGTTCTGTTGCTTTACCACTATCAAATTCAACACGTGCTTCTTTTTCATCTAAGGATACCTAAACAAAAAAATAATTAAAAATATGTGAAAGTTTTTTTATATTAATCTTCTTACTTGTACCGATTTAACACCATCTATTTTACCAACATTACGTTCTATATTTTTGACACATGACTGACATGTCATGCCATTAACACTAAATACTTTATTTGTATTTGAACTCATATGTTAACAATAAATATCTAAAATACAGCAAAAAAATTTATTTTATAAAAACAAATGTTTAAAATATATTCATAATATATAAGTTATTAAATAAAACGAAAATAAGATTGAGATTCCACATCATTGTGGTCAATAGTAATAAAAAAAAATAGAAGAAATGAAGAAGAGAACGCAAAAAATTACCAACATTCTGTAGATGGATAAAAATCTAACTACACCTATGTAATATCATGTGCTCACTCGCAATCTAATAATTAAGTTAAACCAATCAAAAACTTATTTATTTTTTAT
Source organism: Macrotrachela quadricornifera (assembly GCA_022393335.1). Classification (NCBI taxonomy): domain Eukaryota; kingdom Metazoa; phylum Rotifera; class Eurotatoria; order Philodinida; family Philodinidae; genus Macrotrachela; species Macrotrachela quadricornifera. The sequence continues at coordinate 14,502 of JAJEKB010017376.1, read as the reverse complement.
ATTACCTTGATTTAAACAAATCATTGTTCAAATCAAAATTCTTTACTATTCTTTTTTTAATAATGACATCTTTCTTATAAAATACTAATAGAGGTTCTTTGTCATGTATAATCATTTTGTTAATGGCTAACATAGACTATTTTTTATTTTATACTAAAATCTTATCTAAATTTTCAAAAAATCATGCTGAATGAATTAAAAATTGGATATGAACAAGCATCCATTAACACTAAACAACGTCCTAATCAAGGTATTGTCGAAACATTAAGTAATTTACGTGAACGTTCCCTACGTTTTATTGATGAATCAATTTATCAGTAAATATCTCATTTTATTTTATTTTCTATCATATGCTAATCTATATTTTTTTAAAGAAATTATGATCGTATATTACCTTTAAATGGTAATCAACCAACATTAGCTAAGTTTCGTATACAAGATAATGATATTCCACATATTTTTGAAGCTTTGAAAACTGCTACTATGATTAGTCACCTTGATCTTCGGTAAATATCGAATAAAATTTTTTACTCTTATATTTATTTATTTTTTTCCTATCAGATACAATCGTATTACAGATGAAGGTGCTGCATTTATTGCAGATTATTTATCAGTAAATTTCATATATTTTTATCTAGTATAAAAAAAGGAGAAATTTTTCTATATTTAGAATGATCAATATATATTGATTCTTAATTTACAAGGTAACGATATTCATCGAAAAGGTGCTCAAAGTATAGCTAATGCTCTTAAAGTAAAATTAATATATAAATAAATATAAATCTATATAATTCTAATAAGGTTAATACAACATTAACATCTTTATCACTTGCTGATAATAGTATTGGAAAAGAGGGTGGTATGACATTTGCTGAAACTCTTCAAATAAATATTACTCTTGAACATCTAAATTTAGCAAATTGTGATTTAGTATGTCTATAAATATAATTTTAATTTTATTACATTTAGAAAGAAAAAAAAAACACTGAAAATTTTTTTAAGGAAATGGATAGTTTAATAGCATTATTAACTATTTTACGTTATAATCCAAGTTTAAAATCAATTGATATAAGTCGTCCAATACCACAATATCAATATTCAAATTGGATGGATGATGTTGCTATTCATATTGCACATATGCTTGAGGTTATTATTTAGTTTTAATTTAAAGATTTGAATTTTTTTTAATAATTTTATTTAGAAAAATAATGTTTTACAAGAATTACATATTCAAAAATTTGAAATTCGTGATCCAGGTTTTATGTGGATTTGTGAAAAAATGCAACATAATCAATCATTACTTTTTCTTGATCTTAGTTGGTATGTTTAAATTGATAATTAATTAAATATAAGATTTACATATATTTAGTAATCGAATTACACGTGATGGTGCTGTTTATTTAGCATCAATGCTTGAAAAATGTGGTCTTCTTCGACTTAATTTAGCATTTAATCGATTAGAAAATGAAGGTGCTGGTCATTTAGCAACAGCATTACTTCAATCAAATTCAAGACTTCAAAGGTAATATAAAAATTTGTTTAGTTTTATAGGAAAAAAAAACAAGTATTCTATTGAATTTTAGTCTTGATATTCGTTCAAATAATATTAAAGGTGATGGTTTATGTAGTATTGCTGATGCAATTAAATTTAATTCAGCACTTACAGAATTATTTATTTGGGGAAATATTAATGAAGAACGAGCATGTTTGGTTAGTTAAATATTTTAAAAATTAAAAATTATTAATCTTTATATTTTTGATTTTATCTAGGCTATTGAAAATCTTTTAACAATTCATCGTTTTGAACCTGAAAATATTGATATTGCACCATATCGTGTTGATGCTCGTACATATCTTGCTGAATCTCCAAATACTCTAGATAAATATTCATATTGGAAACAAGTTGAACCACTTCTTCGTGTTCAACCAACCGTAAATCGAAACTCATTGACTGAACGTGCCTAATTTAAATTTTTTTATTCATATTTTTTATTTGACAAATAAAAAGAAAAGAGAAATCATCATATCCATTTCATTATCAAATTTTTTCATATGCTGGTCGAATATAATCTTTAAAAACAAGACCTATTGGAGTTTGAGAATTATTATTTAGAGGAAGTATTAATCGATGACCAACATAAAAATTTGGCCCGTCACTATTAATTATATGTAAAAGATCACCACGATTAAATTCAAGTTCATAAGAATCATTTGTTGTTGGATTATGATTATATAGACAAACATAAATATTTTCAGGAGAAATAAAATATGTTGGTCGAGCAGGTCGAGGTGGTGGTCGAATAGGAGCTGTATCAAATATTGCTTCCATAGAAGACGATCCCTAGAAAATATCCATTATATTTAATTAAATATTTTAAAAAATAAAAATATTACTGGTATGAAAGAATAGTCTTCTGGATTTTCATAAATTTCTTCAACTAATAATAGAAAATTTATTATAATAAATTACAGTTATATTATTTAGAAAAATATCTTACTCTGATCATTATGTAGATTTGATAGTTCATGAAATGATGCAATCCATTTATCTGCAAGACCTGTTTCAGTAGTAAACTTAAAATATATAATTACTTTAAATTTTAATAATAATTAGGTTCTTTTTAAAAATCTTACAAATTCAGTAGCTGAATTATGTTTAAATTGAAAATCTCTTTTATTTTCAGAGAAAAATGAACAAGCTAAATGAGAAAATATTTTTATTATTTTAAAATAAATAATTTTAATTTACTATCATCAATAATAAATTTATATGCAATTTTTCGACATTTTCGACTTTGATAAATAATAAAATAAATAAGTTTTTCATTATCATTAAATGTATATGATAATTCACCATAAACAGATGATTTTAATCCAAGTTCTACAAATTGAAAAAAAAACACAAATAATTATTCATCTATTGTCAATTCAATACTTACTTTTTAATAGAGGATATAAAAGTGTAGAACCTAATATTACAAATATTAAATTTATAAATAATTCGTTTCTTTTATTTTAATTAGTAGATATTCACCTTTTTTTACTGTTAAATCTCCTTCTTTAACTATTGTAAATCTTGGAGGAATACTTGGTGGTAAATTTGAATCCTTTTTTATAATATGATTTTCATTGATAGATGATTGTTGATTATTAAAATTAGATTGTCTGATATTATTTTGAACAATTAATCGATTAGTATGATCTTCTGTGGATTCTACTTGAGAATAATAATTATTATCATTATTATGGAAAGATTGATGAACTATTGATGGTGTTGATATATCATTATAAATATTTTGTAATTCAGGATTTTGTTCACATAATTTTTCAAGTAATTGAATAAGATTAGTTTTTTCTATTGTTGGCGTTGGCCAATTACGAATAGCTAAATTTTAAAATAAGAGATTAATTAAAAAATTATTTAAATAATAGAATTACTTTGAAAAAATTCTTGAAAATTTTTCTTTAATCTATCAGTCGACATCTATTAGTTTATCAAAAAAAAATGTAACAATAACAAAACAATGTTTTTAGATATAGTAGTCATGTATGTTGCAACAAAAAAACTTCTTTTTTCTTCTTTTCTTATCAATAATGTGTTACTAAATTATTCTACGACTAGAATGTTTTGCATATTTGTCTTAAATAAATTAGTAAATTTTTATTAAAACAATTTCTCAGATGAATTTTATTTAGAAATTAAGATTTGTATATATTTGAAAATAATTAATGAACTTTTCATGAATAGACGATATTATTATTAAAATGTTATACATCATATTTTTGAAGAAAATGAAAGATTGTGGTTTCCTCTATTATTTTTTAGATTAAACTTAATTGTACAATAAAACTTAAGATAGAAAGTAAAACATTTTAACAGAACGTTTTAATTCATCTTTTAATATTAATCTTATTATGATATAATTCCAATTCATAGCTTTAGTCAAATCTATTGTACAAACTTTAATCCAACAGATATTTCAGTGACTAATAGTTCTACAGTGTACACACACAAAAAATGAAGTAATGTGTGTAAAATTCAAGAACATTTTGCAAATATTTAGTTTACAAAATGATCTGATTCTTGTCAGAAAATCAGTTATAATTATTTTGTAACCTACCTTTATGAGAGATCAGGCAAGATCTTCATACGATAGCAGTGATATGTGCCTTGTTTCAACAGACATTTTTCTTGTAAAGTGTATGTCATGTTATTTTTGAGATACACACTTTTATTTGAACTGTATAGGAATGATCGAGATAGTACGACAAATTAATAGAGTTGATCAACTTAATTTATAATTTAATAATTGCTAATGGAATTTTTTGTACCTAAGACACGACAAATTTTTTCGTGGTCTATCACTATTTCCATATTTAATTTTTACAGCTGCTTGCATGTCTTTATATTTCATCTTTTTTCATATGTATTGCAATTAAGTTTTGAATTCAATCATATATTTTTTTTGTAAAGAACTTAAAACGTTGTCTTCTAGTGAAAAGAAATTTTTCAATCAAAAAAAATAATAGAGAATATTTTTTAAAAATATTGTCAGTATCAATTCTGTGTAACGTCAGCAGTACCTACCATTCAGAAATTGGAAAAATCAAGAAATTCAAAGAATTCAAGGCTTATAAATATTTCAGATTTATATACTCTAAAAATGTCATGAAATTCAAGCCATTCAAGGAAATCAAACAATTTAAAGAAATTCAAGCAGTTGTATGGAAGTCAATGCACATGAGGAACTGTTCAATTATTGGATACTTCAAGTTCAAGTATTCAAGTTTTCAATTGTTCAAATATTCCTTTTCAATGCGGTGATGGTGCCGCCAGAGACAAAAACGGACGACCCTGCGTGAGGGTGCCACGAGCGGCTATAGAGTTCGACTTAGAGTACTGCAACTCGCAGGTCGGGCATCCACACCCGAGCCAGGTTCGGGTAGGGTGCGGGTACGAAAAATCGTACCGGTGCAGTACTCTAATTATTAATTGTGTTCCTTCGTAAATGTATGTGATTACCATATAGATGTTTTTATCTTATTTTTATTTAAACCAGCTAAATAAACTAGTGAACTTATATTATGAACTATGGTTATAAGTGTGAGTAAGATACTGATAGGAAAAATGCAGATACGGGTACTAATGTTACGGGTGCAGATCAGGTACGGATAATTATGTGACGGGTACGGGTACGAAACGTTGTACCAGTGCAATACTCTAGATTCGATTGGCATGAGGGTGCTAGAATGGCTGAGAGATACGACTCTTGACTTCCCTTAATTTCTTGACTGCCTTGGACTGTTTCAGTTCCTTGAATTCTTTGAATGCCTTAAATTGCTTGATTTCCTTGAAATCCATGACACTTTTAGAGTATATGTCTCTGAAGCATTTAGGAGTCTTGAATTCCTTGATTTTCCTTGATTTGCCAATTTCTGGTTGATAGGTATACCTCAAATTATTGAAGAGAAAAAAAGTATTCTTAAATTTGATACTTTTATTCATATTATCTTTTACTAAACCTTAGCGATACTATCAACTTTAGTTTTGTTTAAACAGATCATTTGGATCAATATTTCAAATTTTCTACAATCTAATAGAACAGGCCATCTAACGGTCAGAAATTGACAGCTAGATCATATATATATAGCTTTGAAAAACCAATTGTCTTTCATTGAGAAATCAGTTTTCAATTAGTAGTAGAGCCCGAAATGAAGCGAATGTTTGGCGAGGGATCGAAACAAAGCAAGGTAAGATGAAAAACGATTCCTTCATTAATATAGTAACATCTCTATTAGCGAAAATATATCTTTGTAGTAAGTGTTTTCATTCTGTCAATGAAAAGTGATGCAGTATTGACTGAATGATATATTTTCAGTTTTCTTTCTGTTTACACTTGGATGTGGCTGTACCTTTGTTCAATTATTCATAGTGAAAACCCTTCTTTAATTGAAAGCAACATAATAAAAAACAAAACTAAATAAATCCTTGTTGTCGAATTTTCTTTCTTCTGGTTCTTCTGTAGTTCAGTCACACTTTCAATCCATTCGTACATTGCACATTGCATCTTGAGGGTATAATAATGTGAGAGTTGTCTAAATTGCAATAGTACCCTCATTCACTCTAGGTTTTCAACAATGAAAAAGTGTAGCACATGTTTTTGATATGCGCAGTACTTCAAACCAAGTTCTTGTAGAACCTTTGCAAGACGAAGCGAAGCGATGCCATAAAGTCTTGCGTCGTTTCAGGCTTTGATCAGCAAAGAAATAATTATTTGAAACTTATTCATGGATTAAAATAATACTCTTAATCTAAATCTTTCGTTTAATTTTTATGATTTATGAATCATCACTTTCAAGGGTAACGTTTGCGTAAAGCGAAAAATATTTCTAAACTGATCATATTATCACCATTTTGATTTCATGTATTCATGAGTCCAGATGAAAATATCGAAAAAGTTTGTTTGTAATACCTCGATCGAGCGAATACGTAAACAGATATCGTACAGTGATATCTCCTCCTGTATTCGCTTCATTGTTTGACCTCTCTCGATAGACTATATAAACAGAAGGATTATTTATCTCTTTCTCATGCCAAATTCAGCAATTGTAATAAACACTTCACGTACATTCCGCCTCAACAGCCTTATTCTTTTCTTTCGCATCTATAAGCATGCCATGTTGTTATTTATTATTGGTCAGTCGCTTTCTCTTCTTTTTTTGCTTTCTCTTTCGCTATCTCCTTGACTTATGATCCTTAATATGACCTTTATGGATGATATTTTTTCACTCTGAATATTAATAAGCAGTCCATTTGACTAATAAATTATGGCTATTATTGCCGAGGTTTGAATCCACCTCTATAAATAAAGTCTTTCTAATTTGATTTTTTAATTTAGGACGAGTTCGATAAACAACAAACCGAAGTACAAATTTTAGTTATTTGCTTGTCAGCTAAGAAAATTGGTTCATGTACAGTCAATGATTGTAAACGGGTTATCAGTTTTATCAAAGCTCACTATGGACTTCCTAGTTTGGTGAGTAATATTTTGTTAATAAATAATTTCCTCTTTTTTAAATATTTAGAATGAAGACGAATGTGTTTCACGTGCAACCTTATCTGGTATTCACGGTCAATTGGAACAAGTGGCTTTTTATTCGTCGAATGAGATGGCAAAGGGTATAATGAAAGTAAATACAAAATTCATCCTCACCCTCTTTAATTATATCAACTTAGGTCGACGAAATTCGAACCGCAATCTCAAGAAATATTAAAACCACATTTGTTGGTAAGTTTCTATATATATATATTTGAAATAGTATGTTTCCTTTGTTTAGTTAATTAAATATTATGTGATCGTTATCATCACTGCGAACAATGAAATAACAAAACTTTTTGGCACATAAACTAAGATTTTTTTGCGTCTTTTTTCTTTGTATTTCGTATAATACAATGGTTTTGACTTTAACGGTTTTCATTTAGTGACAACTATGTTTTTTGTAATCATATTCATATAGGAATTCACAAGAATAAAAATAAAACATGATTATCTAAGAGAATATCAAATCTTCTGTGTTTTTTTTTCTTTAAACAATCTCCATCATTATTACGAATAGTTCTTCTTGATAAAATGTTTTCCCTTCTCTGTCCACTCTGTGTAAGTTATCATGTACTACTTTACTTGTAAGAATATTGCTTTTTCTCGTTTCATATCAATTCGCGAACAGCACGTGCAAGCATAGTTATGAGAGGATCGAAAATAAAAATTCACAATAAATCAGCAGTTAAAATATGTCAATAAATGGCAACCGTAACAATTGATATTGTCTGATGATATTAGTGAGTCTGTTATCTTTGATCTTAGCTAATATTAATGATGTTGATTTGTCTTCTATAGACCTGTATTGTTGATAACAATCTAGCATAATAGTAGAAACTATCTCTCTATCATCAATAACAGCATATGGATCTTTTTTCTTTATCGACGACATTTCAATTTCTTCCGTTGATGGTATTTATTGTCTTTCTCCATATATAGAAAGAGTTTTTTGTAAGCGCAATAATTCTTATCAGGTGGCAAAATCTGACACTGGATCCTATAGAATTCCCAGTGACGGAATCGCATAGGAATCCAACTGTAGGATTAGCATCAAATTTCGATGATATCAGATTGTCAGAGCGGATTTTTGTACGACATTTGCATTCTAATGGAATTTCTGTAACGTTTTGTATTTTCTCCGAACTATTAATGGAATGTTGTAGTTGTAGAGAACGTTTTTATTCGAAGTTTACTCATACTGCTCTAGAAAGCTATACGAGTTTGAATCGTTGGGTCTTAGCGCAACACTAAAAAGCGTTTCGACAGGGAAACTCACGAAATATTCATACTTTCGTCATGATGTATATCACGCTATGATAAGAAAATGGAAAATTTAATTAATAAGCCGCAAACAAGAGAACGGAACAACACACATTTAACAATTTGCGCAACCGATATTCAAAATTTGTCTATATTATATTGACGAATATTACAATAAAACTTAATGTGTAACATATCTTTATTAACACTGAAGCAAATTTTACCGTAATTAAAACAAATTTTCTCTGCTTTTAAACAACAGTACAACGTGACGTGCGAACCGACTTGTTCCGTGTTGGAGTTTGTGTTTGATAAAATGTCAAGGTACTGTTCGGCATAATCACATATAAAAACTGATAAAATTCCGTAAATCCGTAAGTTCTAAACAGACGAAAGGATATTAGTGATATTTCTTTCGTTGTTGTTCAATCGATAGAGAACATTATACGAGAATAAATTTGTTTTTTCATCAAATTCATCATTACTTTTACTCCTGTACTCGACCGGAGCACGTTTCAGACGCCTCAGCACGAGATCTTGAGTCCATGTAAAAAAAGTGGGAATAGAATCTGATTTTTCTGATTTTTTTAGGAGATCAAATTCTCAACTATTATTTGCATTTGTTTTTTATTAGTCAAGATTTCTTTTTTATTTATTGAGGATTTAAAATTCTGATTTACTATGTCCAGCTGTTATTTATTGTTCACGATTTTTTTTTTTTGATTTTGTTAGAATCCGAAATCCTCAATTAATATGTCTAATTGTTCTATATTATTCGAGATTTCTTTTTGATTTAGTTAGGATCTATAATCCTCAATTATTATGTCCAATTCTTTTATATTGCGCAAGATTTAGAATGGTATTATAATGTTGCAGACGAATAATTTACAATTCTTTGATTGTGCATGTGTAAAATATTTCGCTTTCAGTAGAATGAAACTCATGAAGCAGTGAGATATTTGTCGTACAGCTTCTAGAACAACAAATATTTATGTTTAATCGGAAACACAAGTACAAAACAAGAAAGGATATTGCGCACTCCGACAAGAAGTGTGGATATAAACGGTTTTACATTACTATAGGTATATGAAACTACCGAAAGATAACTCAATAATAGAGACATTTTCATGTGATGTATTATTAGTATGAGACGATATTTACCGAGAATATGTCATAAATTTGTTATTGCTCGCTATAGCTACTATTATCGACTACATAATATCTTTTTTTGGGTATTCTATGCGTGTATATAATCATTTCAAAACCGGTAAACGGATGATTTTTTTATTTGAGATGCTGTCTTCGTAAAAAGTTGGACATTTACTTGTAATAAATTACAAATGGCCATGAAAGATTTATGATATAGAATCCACTATTGTTTTTCTTTGCTATATCGCCATATTTGGCTTAACTGCTATTATACTATAGTAGTGTAAGATTGTGTCGGTTTCAGTTAATAGGATCCGACCTGGCATGATGGGGCTAGAATGGCTGAGAGACGCAATCCTTGACTTTCCTTAATTTCTTGTTTGCCTTGGATTGCTTCAATTTCTTGAAATCTTTTAATTCTTTGAATTCCTCGAATTTCTTGATTTTATTTTTCTCGAATTCCTTGATTTCCTTCAATTTCATGACATTTTTAGAGTATATATCTCTGAAATATTTATGATTCTCGAATTCCTTTAATTTCTTAATTTTTCCTTGATATGCCAATTTCTGTATAGTAAGTATATGTCTGTAACATATCCATTATATTATTATTATTCTTTAGGTTATTTCAAGAAAATCAATTGATAATATTATACAATAGATTAAATGTTTAAATCTTCCATTATTATTCTGAAAGAAAGAAAACTTGATTGGACATCATATACGATGATTCATCGTAGCCTCACATAAGAGATATCCTAATTGGTTGAAAAATGTTTCTTTTCTCCTTAGTTTACCCATTTCTATTTCGAAATTAATCGTAGAAGAAAACAATACGCAGATTGAATATTAAGATAAGAAAAACAAAATTTTAGTTTTGTTTTTTCTAGATGACGATTCCAAATGATGATGCCACAGCAAAAAAACGATGGATTCATCTCCGTCGTATTCTTGAACGAGCTGGACCATTTAAAGATCCAAATTTTGAACCATCTACTGAGGTTTATTAATAATTATTTAATAATTTGTAATTATTTCTGTTTATCTTAGATTTTATCAGGAATTGAATCTGTTCGAATTTTAATTATTGGTGCTGGTGGTCTTGGTTGTGAATTATTAAAAGATTTGGTATAGAAAATAAAAAAATATTTTTAAAATATAAACGAATATTATTTTATTAGGCTTTAATGGGTTTTTGTCAAATTGATATAATTGATATGGATACAATTGATTTAGCAAATTTAAATCGTCAATTCTTATTTACGTAAATCAAAGAAAAAAACATTTTTTTTTAATTACTTTCTTTTTTTTTAATTTTTATTTTTAAGTAAAGCGGATATTGGACAATCAAAAGCAGAAGTAGCTGCAAAATTTATTATGAATCGTATTCCACATTGTAAAGTTACTCCGTATGTGAATATTTATTTTTATTATTAAAAAAAAAATCCTTTTTATATTTTTCTTAGACATATGAATAAAATTCAAGATTTTGATGCATCATTTTATTCTCGTAAAAATTCAATTTTTCATGACAATTAATATTTTCATATTATTTTCTCTTTTGAAGAATTTCGAATTGTTGTATGTGGTCTAGATTCGGTTGTTGCTCGTCGATGGATTAACAGTATGCTTGTAAGATAATTAAACAAAAATCAAAAATTACAAAATAAAATTTTTTCTCATTATAGGTTAGTATGCTTCAATATGATGAAGATAACCAACTTATACCAAGTTCAATAATACCTCTTATTGATGGTGGTACAGAAGGTTTTAAAGGCAATGCACGAGTTATTATGCATGGATTTACTAGTTGTATTGAATGTACTCTAGATTTATTTCCTCCCCAAGTAAATTATTTACTGAATGTCTCAAGATATTTTACATATATCTCAGTATGAATAATTGAGAAAATCTTCATATCTTCTTAAAAGATATACTGTAAAAAGTTTTTCAAAAACTATCAAAACAATTGTCTACTAAAATATTTTTATGATTTTTTTTCATATTTAATAGGTCATGTTTTTTAAAAAATTTAAGATTCTATCTATCATTAGGTAAATTTTCCTCAATGTACAATTGCAAATAATCCACGTTTACCAGAACATTGCGTTGAATGGGTAACAAGTATTCTCTGGCCAAAAGAACAACCATTTGGTCAAGGTTAGATATTTTCATAGAAATTTCTCAATTTTTCTTTTGTTTTTACAGATGTTAAAATTGATGGTGATAGTGTTGAACATATTCAATGGATTCTTGAACATGCAACAAAACGAGCAAATGATTATAATATAACTGGACTTAATTTTCGATTTACACAAGGTGTTGTTAAACGTATTATACCAGCAGTTGCATCAACAAATGCTGTTATTGCGTCGATTTGTGCAACAGAAGTTTTTAAATTAGCTACTTCGTATATTAAAAAAAAACTTCAATTTAATATATTTTTATTTTGTTTTTTATTTGAAATAGATCTGTAATGCTTATGAATAATTATACAATGTTTAATGATATTGAAGGAATCTATATGCTTACATATCCACCTGAAAAAAAAGATGATTGTCCAATATGTTCAAATATTCCAATACGTATACAAATGAATGAAACAGCAAAATTTCAAGAATTTGTCGATTTACTTATAGAAAAATAGTAAAATAAAAAAATTTATTTAAATAAATAAAAGAAAATTTTTATTTTTATTTAGTCAATTAATTGCTCCATTAATTTATACAGAAATAAATGGAAAAGCAAAAACTTTATATATGACAAGTACAGAACAAATGCGTGAAGCCACAAAACCTCATCTTAAAATGACATTACAAGGTTGAAAAAATCTCTATACATATATATTTTAATAAAAAATATTTCATTTTCTTTTTTTTTTTTAAGAACTTGGATTAATTAATGGCATAGAATTGTTAGTTGGTGATCCAGCACGAGCATCATCAATGCGTGTGATACTTTCATTGACTAGTTCAATGGAAACGGCAACAACTAAATAGATATATAAAACAGTAGTTTTATTTTTATTATTTTTTATTAATTTTTCTTTTTATATTAACATATTAAAAATCCAGAAACACAAAATTTGTGAGTTAACATAAATCTAACAGTCATTTTTAGTATTTCAGATTTACATGGCATGAGCCCTACAATTGATACGTTCATTTATCTTAAACGAGATATTGAACAATCATTTGAACGTGTTCAAACAATTTCTCAATCATCTCATTATAATCAACAAGAAGTAGATCAACTTTTAAATCATATATCATGTACTCTTGATGATTTACAAAAAGTAAATCAATTTCTTAATTCATCATCTAATGAAAATCAATCTGTAAATACTCATTCGCCAAATGTATCCGAAAATGAGAATGATTTTGAAGAAGAAAATATAAAACTCATTCGAAAAAATCATAATGTACAAATATCGAATAAAGAACAAAAAGAAAAACGTTTTACTATTAGTTATTCAAAAGTAAATGAACAATCATCATTATTTTCTAATACTACAATAAATCTTCTTCCATCATCTAATGAACGTGAAGATTATATTCATCATATGAAAACTCAATATGATTATTGGAAAAATAAAATTCAATCAATAAAAAAAAATGAAAATCAAATGGAAATAATTCGTCTTGATCAAGTATCAGAAGAAGATCATATAATACGTAAACAAGATGAACAACTTGAAGATATTCATCATTCAATAATATCATTAAAAAATTTAACACAAAATATTAATTTTGAAATAAATGATCATATACGTGTTTTAGATAATCTTGAAACTGGTATGATCAATAGTCAAAATCGTGTAGAAAATTTAACAAAACAAACAAAACAGTTCCTTCGAACATCAAATGATGGTGTTGGTGGACATACATATTTATTTGCTATTGCTGTTGCTCTTTTTTTCTTGATTATTATATTAATTCTTTTTTTTTGAATACATATTTTTTTCTTATCGTTATTAATATTATTGTTTTTTTTCCTGCCTTTATTGGCTAAATACATTTTATTTTTTCAGATAAAAAGAAAATGGTTCGAAGTGGTTCAGGTGTTATTGCTAATATTTCTGTAGAATTAAATAAACCAGAAAAACAAATTACAAAATTTTGTCTTTCACGTGTTCTTCTTAAGTAAGATAAATAAATATCAAGTTTTTTTTTTTTAATTTATAAAATAATTATTTAGTGATATTCATCTGTTAAAATCAAGTATGAGTGAAAAATCGAATAAACCGACGTTAGAACAAATTACAGATAAAATGGAAGAACTTGAAGTTGATAAACAACAACGTAAATAAGAATTTTATTTGTTTGATCGAAATAATCGATAAATGTATATATAATGATATTTTAGAAGATGAAGAATTGGATGAAGAAACATTAGCTATGAAAGCAATGGGTTTACCAACTTCCTTTACATCATCATTAGTAATTTATTTTATTTTTCTAAAAACAAAATTATAATTATCTTATACTTAAGATTGAACGATCAAAAACTCATCGTCGAACACGTTCACGATCATTATCTAACGAACAACCTCCAGGTGAAAAAAAAATATATCGAATATTGATTGTATTTATTTTTAATATTTCCTTAAAATCATAGATGAATCATCTATTGAAAATTCTGAATTAACTCAAGATGATTTATTTAAAAATGCATTAGATAATTGGCTTGAATATTGGAATCGTGATGGTTATCAACTTGCAACAAATACATGGACAACAAATTCAGATATTCATAATCGTTCTGATGGACATGATACATCACATTCATCAGATGATTCATTATCAAATAATCAATCTGAACAAGTCTTAACTGATCTTTGGCGTGAACATTATTTATCAACATATGATAAATATCTTCGAGAATATTGTTATAATAATGAACTTGATTATGACGAATTTGTTAATTATATTTCAAATAGTTATACTGCTAATGAAAATGATTTAAGAATAAAAACTATTAATCAAAATGATGT